>JAVJIF010013191.1:65000-170817 GCA_038442645.1 Agave tequilana
CCATGAACCCATCTTCACCACCATTCCCACCACCACCTACACCACCTTGATCACCACCAAACACACCATCTTCCTCTCCTCGTCGTACTCTTTCCAACGAGCTATTGCTTCGCTCTCTGAAACCTCTTTTGTAAAACTCCAAGAATGCATTTTGCACTACACTTGCACCCCACTAATGGTTTGGATTTGGAGCTTTGGCCACCTTTTTCAGCCACCGGCCACCTCCGGCCGCCGCCGGCGACCACCGGCCATGGCCGGCTACCATCCCCCTCCCTTCTCCTTTCTTTTCCTTCCTTCCTTCTCTCTTTTCCTTCCTTCTTTCTTTTCTTTTTACCTTCCTTTCCTTTCTCTTTCCTTCACTGTTTTCCTCCCAAAACCTGCGTCCCACTCTTACTCTTTCCCTGCGTCTCTCTCACTTCTCCCTGTCTCCCTTTTTCTCTCTATTAATTGCTAAACGCGGAGTTCACCCCGCGTCTAGACAATTCCTTAACGCGACTTTCGCGTTCTTGACATTTGTATAACGCGGCCTTCGCATTCTTGTATCGACGTAACGCGGAGCCCATGCCCGCATCTGTGTTCTTCCCGTGATAACGTGACGCGGAACCCACGTCCGCTCCCGCGTTCTTCTCATGTTATAACTTGAACGCGGGTCTCGAACCTCGCATTTGTGGTATCTACGCGACGCGACTTCCGCGTCTGCGACCCCCGTGTCTCACTCTCAAACCCGCGTCCCCTGTACATACTCTCTCTCCCTGTACACACTCTCCCTCCATATACTTCTCTCTAGTTCTCTCTTTCTTTCTCCTCTCTCTCATTCTCTTTCTCTCTCTTAATTTTCTCCTCTCTCTATCGCTTTCTCTTTAACGCGTTGACGCGTTGATTTTCTAGATTCCAGATATCAGGGATTTCACCGTGTTTTCCAAGAATTTAGGCGAGTGTTCTCGCTTTCCTCTTGGCTTTCCTGCTCGTCGGATCGACTTGATTGTCTTATGTATTTGTATCTGGAACTAACACCTTCTCTGCAGGTACCCTAACCTCTGATTACAACCTTTAAGGTTTAAAGTCCTCGGACTTTCTCTATACTACGCCTGGTAGGCGGACCTAGCGTCAACACTTTACCGCTTACTCCATTTGAGTATAGTTACCCCGTGAGCATGGCTTTCCGTGAGCGGTAGTATGGCGTTCCTACGCTTACTGCGACACGTGTATCTAGCTATGCTGTGAGCGGTAACCACGCCGAGCGTGATAGCATTTAGTATTGTATATTAGCTTCTCTCCAGCTTGCTCAGCTCTGCTTGATTGTGCTCAGCTATTACTCTATCACTTACCAAGTACATGCTTGATATGTTAACACTTGACATGCTTTTGCTTGATACCTACCATCTACATGCTAATACCTGACACCTGTCTGTATCACTTGACAACTGATGTGTCATCACCTGACACCCGACTTGCTACTTGACACTTGCTTCTTATTATGACATGACTTATCACTTGCCTCCTGACATATTAATACTTGACCTATGATTATCACATTTACAGGGATACTATACTTTCTGTCCTTTATTATATACAGTGACTTAAATCTTGTACTTGTTATCCTGTATTATACTTATACAGTGACCTGAATCTATAGTACTTATGTACTCCTGAACTCCGGATCATGTCTTGCACCTGTTATTCCCATAAATTGATAACTACATAATAAATCATAAAAAGGAACAACTTACATCGGGTCGGGGGAAACTTGTGACTATCACTATATGTTCGTGTTTACAGTGGCACTAGGTATGTTGTGCAACTAAAATTTTCGGTCTGACTTGTGGGCCTCCAGGCGACCGAGGAGAGTGCTGGCTCCCTCATTCTTGGTACCATCTTGATAAGGGCATTCTATAAGACCCTCCTATACGCCTTGCGGCTGGTTCCGAGTACCAGTAACGGAACGTCCTAGACCGTGGTCCCGGGCATGCACTGGACCCACTATAAACATTGTTCATTGATACCCCCGTTGGTTTTCAATAACAAGCTTGCTTTATTCAGATGTGGATATATGTGCGCTGGGACCTAGTTCACATATCTAGATATCAGGGTAAGATGAGTAATAATAATAAAGATACCAGCTATAGATCCGTAGTATGCTTTGCCATGTTTGATTTTATCGGGTTTTACTTCGGATTTGTGGTTTTAAGATTATTATACTATACCTGCTTACATCCTGCTTCACCACCCGTGTTCTATTCCATTAGTCTCCTGCTCTTATCTAATCATACTATGAGTCTTCCCTACTTGATATCATTTGTTGTATATCTACTTGCTCTTGCATGCTTGTGCCTACGACACGGTTTCATGTTTATGATCCAGATTTATCAATACACGTGTGCTTATCTATGCTCGCCATCTGGCTTCCACATCACTACTCGCCAGGGAGTTTTGACTCCTCTGGATCCTCATGTCCAGGTTTTGGAGCTTAGACCGTGTGGATTCTCCCAGTTGCTGATCAGAGTGGCGCAGCGGTAGCGTAGATCTCCAGTAGACTGTCCAGAGCCCCATCCTTCCAGGCCCTCCTGTTTGGCTCTTGAGTTTTCCTGTTATGACTCTGAGCCTCCTTTTGTACGGTTCATACTTGTACTATCCTTTGTATTCTCACATGTGCGCCATATTGGTGATGTAATATTATTTTAATATTTGTCACCTCGGTGATAACTTTGTAATTGTACTCATGTGTTGGAATGTATAATGTACCACGTGCTTCCGTACTCTGATTCTTGCCTATACTGATGTTTAGCATATATACGTGAGGGTATTTCTAACCTGCGTATATACGTCACAGTAACGTCCCCGTACCCACCGAATTGGGGCGTTACAAAAGAGAATTGATAAAGAATTTTGGAGAAAATGGCGAGATCATGTCCCTTAGGATTTATTTTAGCAAATCCTCAGTTATCAACGGATTTAAAAGCCAACTTTCCCCTCTACTCTTAGTCATTAAAGGTATTGGATTATTCTTGTTACTTTAAGTAATATGGTGTACTTTCTAGATTCTCACTCCGCAGATGAATTCTAAAACTTGTTGGGGATTAAAGAAGGGAGTATAGATTCTGTGAGGAGTAAATCAGGTTAATGTTCCTCAAGGAATTCTATCTGATCTTAAGTCGGCCACCAAACTTTAATATGAGAAAGGCTCTGCAAAGATGCATTGCGAACCTTCTTCAATGAGTTCAGCTTAATTGTCATCAGATAAACTCATTTCATCCACCATCGGAGCCGATTGATTGCAACATCCTAAAATGAATGTGAAAACACTAGAAAAGTTCTACAAAGATGCATCATGAGCTTTCTGCAATGAGTTCGGCTTGACAAGTCATTAAATAAACTCATTCAATTAGTTCATTTGACTATTTGGATGTTCTGTTGTTAAATCGAGCTTCGATCGATTAAAAAGGAGAGAAAAGACATACCACTATTACATATGGAAAAGTTATGTTAAATAAGCCATCCTTCTAAATCAAAAGGAATGATTAGGAAGAAGAGTACCTAAACTACTGTCTAGGCATGCTCGACTTCAAATATGACCTATTCTTCTAAATTGAAGATGGATGAAAGTATATGCACTAGAGAAGAGTGATAAGGCTAAAACTTCATCATGTCTTTGATGTTGACATCATGTATCACTGTCTCCTGATGTTCGGTTGGCTCGATCTCAGCAATAGAGAAGAGTGACAAAGCTATAATCAGTATTTTGCCTTTGTCATTTGCATTGTTGCCTCCCGCCATTGAACCGGATCGATCTCAGCAATAGAGAAGAGTGACAAGGTTAATAATGATAATTTGCCTTTGTCATTTCTTCAATGCTGACATCATGCTTCCTTGGCTTCCGATTTCGATCGACTCGACTCAGAGGGGATGGGATGGTCAAATGAATTTGACTTAATGATTAGAGGTGTAGTGTTGAACTTGATCAGAGATAGTACTTCTTTAATTATTTTCTATTGATGGGCATCAGGACCATATCGCGTTTGGATTTGTAAGACGAAATACTTTGCTTGAGTAGACTGACTCTACTGCAAACGGTCCTTCCAATTTGGGGTTGAATTTTCCCTTCTTCTTATGCGTCATAACCATGGGTCGTCTAATAGCTAAGACAATTGAAGACTCAAAGGTATACAAGTATAGGATTGGAGCTCTAAGCACTCAACATTGCTATAGGAGAAGCGATGCTATTGGAGAAGCCCGCATGAAGTCATTTGTAGTCACTAAAGAACCTTGTAAGAATATAGTATGTTAAATGGTAGAATATAAATTTGAAGCTCAAGAAGTCACACACACAAAAATACACATTTTCTAAAATATAAAGTTTTCCCTTATTGGTGTTTTGCATGACACATGTTTCAATTTTTTCAAAATTTCATATCTTGTTTAGAACATGTATTTGCTCATACATAGCCATTTTATTCTTAAAACCAATATAAAGTACTTACAAAAATAGTTTACTTTTCAAAAATATTCAGAAATCTCTATTTTGGCCTAGGTCGGTTGACCGACCGGTCGATCGTAGCCTAGTACAGGCCAGAACGGTCGACCCAGCGATCAACCGCCCTTCTGGCAGGTTGTGCACATTATGTACATTAGTCGGTCGACCGCTAACCCCTGCGGTTGACCAAGAGATCGACCGACTAGCACAACCTTGGTCTCGGTTGGGGCCGGTCGACCGAGCGGTCGAACGACCACTTTAAGAAATATTTTTTGAATTGAGTCCGGTCGATCGATCAATCAACCGTGCCAAACGGTTAGTTCAGTGATGAACAGCCAGTCGATCGACCCACCGACCGTAGCCCTGTCATCAACCTATAACGGCTATTTATCAAAAATTTGCTTTTCTCCTCAAATTTTAAATGTGTATTTTTAACTTCTATGGGTCAAATTATTCCCTTTATGACCTAATAAAGTAAACTAAAAGTGTTTTCCTATTGCCTATATAAAGGGTCATTAGGATTAGATTTTTACTATAACAAAAATTTATTTTGAAAATCAAGTTTGCTTCAAGAGAAAAGTTCTTTTAAGTTTTTCTAGTTTTCCCAGTTCTTTCAATTCCAACGTTTTTAAATTAGTTTTCAGCTCTTAAATTCTCTTTCTACTGAATTTTCCTCTCGCAAACTCCTTGAGCTTCTATTTATATCTATTTTATAGGAAGTTAAAGAGAAGAGAGTGTTTGTGGTCTCTAGATCACTAAGAACTTTGTAAAAACTCAATTGGCTTTGTGCTACCTCTTGTGTAGAGGATTGATTTATAGAGTTATATACTCCGGATCATTGTAATTCGTTATTGTAAGGTCCCTTTGTGTAAGATTCTATAGTGGACAGTGAAATCCTTCACAGTGGTGAGGGCGGGGACGTAGAGCAGTGGCTCGAACCTCAAAATAAATTATTCGTGTTTGTGATTGCTTATCTCTATCTTTATTGTTTCTATTTTATTTGCTTGCATCTTATTCATTCATATTTGTCAGTCTTTACTCATCTCAACATGAGAACAATTGAACACCTCAACTCTTAATCTAGAGGAATCGTAAGGAGAAGTTCAGAACCCTTCACAGGGAATTCGGCTTCAATTACTATTTTGAGTGAACGGTTTGCATCATTCATCATAATTAGTTGTTATTTTGTATTTGATTAGCATTACACCTATTCACCCCTAGGTGTATTTCAATTAGTATCAGAGCTTTAGTTTTTAGCGTTTGACTTAACCACCTTAGAGAGATCCTATTTACTAATCACTTCATTCACACTTTCATTTTCATCCACAATAGTAAAAATGCCCGAAGGAATTAAGACCCCTCCTAAGTTTTATGGCCTTAACTTTCTCATATGAAAGTTTAAGATGACCGTGTTTTTGCAACCCCTAGGAAGCCGGGTTGCAAAGGTGGTGACCAAGCTTTTTAATGCACCCAATGCTGATAAGGACACATGGTCCGATATTGCTACAAAGGAATTTGAAGCTAATGAAAAAGCACACTATGCATTGCTACAAGCCTTGAATGATAATGACATAGCTAGGGTCATTCATTGCAAATCGCCTATGAGATTTGGAAACACTTAGTGGTCACAGACGAGGGGACATCATAAGTCAAGAGAGGCAAGATTGATCTCTTGTATTCCCAATATGAGAATTTCACCATGCATTAAAATGATTCTATTTATGACATAGCTACAAAATTTACTAAAATCACTAATGGTCTTACTTCTCTAGGTGATGTTATTGATAATAACCAAAAGGTGAGGAAGGTATTCGTGCTCTACCACCATCATGAGAGGTCAAGGCTACAGCATTAAAAGAGCTAAATGGCAAGGAAGAGATGGAGCTCATAGGTCTTATCGACAACCTTAAGACTCATGAGATAGAGAGGAAGGCTAAAGAAGAAATGACGCCCAAAAAAAAAGATGATTGCTTTCAAGTCTACTCTCTCTGATGATGAAGAAGAAGATGATGACGAAGAGCTTTCCTTCCAATGAAAAATGTAAGGAAGATGTATAACATGGCTAAACTCAACAATAGAAGACGATGGCAAGGGAAAGAAGACAATAAAATCATTTGCTTCAATTGCCAGAAGCCAGGACACATTGTTGCGGAATGCTTGAAAAATAAAGGCAAACCATCTACCTCAAAGTAGCCTTACAAGAAGAAAGCTCTCAAAGCAACATGGGATTCAAAAAGTGAATCCGAAGAAGAGGTGGACACAGTAAATGTGTGTTTCATGGCTAATGACAACACACTCAAAGTAACATCCGAACCATAATTAGATGATTGTGAATTAATAATAGATGAATTGGGTGAAGCTTTTGAAGAACTTTCTTATAACTATGATTTTCTTAAGAAGAAATATTTGAAAATGAGAAAGGATGGAAAAGGAAATTCTTAAAAATCAAGTTGTTGTTCTTTCAAAAGAAAAAGAGGTTTTGTCTTCTATACTTACTCTTACACAAAAAGATTTTGATGCGTACAAAGTTTCTTGTAAAGCGAAAATTTCTTTGATTGATTAAAATGAGGTTTCTAATTTAAAAACTAAAATTAATACTTTAGGAAATATTTTAAAGAAATATAAGTTTGATAAGGCAAGATTAGAGGCCTTGTTTCATAAAAACATGTTCATGTTTCTCATGCTACACATGTTCAAACACACACTCATCAAGCACAACATTCTCACACACATCATTCTAAACATGTCACATTTAATAAGCATGCTCGTGTTTCACATACACATCATGAATTTATGCATGGAAGAATTTATACTTGCCCTTATTGTGGCCAGAAGGGTCACTTATCTAAGTTTTGCTATGATCGCATTAATGTTTCAAATGATCATGCCTGGATCAAAAGAACTAATACTATAGGACCCAAGAAAATATGGGTATCAAAATCAATAACTCTTATGTCTTATATAGGTACACACCAAGGCTTCAAGACACAGGGAGCGGTGGTACCTTGATAGCGGTTGCTCAAGGCATATGATTCGAGATATCAATAACTTTGCAACCCTATCAAGGTATAATGAAGGTGGCACCGTCACCTTCGGAGATGATTGAAAAGGTAAAATCATTGGTATAGGTAATATCAAAATTGGCTCATCTCTTTTAATAGAAAATGTTATTTTAGTTGAAAGTCTCAAGTATAATCTCTTGAGCATTAGCCAACTTTGTGATCAAAGTTTTAAAGTTGTTTTTGATGATTTAGCTTGCGATATTTTAAAAAGAAAACGAATATTTGTGTTCTTTTCAGTTTTCGTGAAAATAATGTTTGTATAATTGATATGTTAAATTTAAATTACAATGCTACTTGTTTAAATGCTTTTAATGAACACTCTTGGTTATGGCATAGGAGACTGGGCCATGTTTAGTTTGACCATCTATGTAGAATTAACTCTAAAAAATTGGTGAAGGATATTTCTTTCTTGAAATTTGAAAAAGACTGCATTTGTGATGCGTGCCAACTTGAAAAACAAAGTAAGTCCTCTTTCAAAGCAATCAAGGATATCATGACATCCAGACTATTAGAGTTGATCCACAGAGATTTGTTTGGTCCAACAAAAACCAAAAGCCTTAGCAAAAACATTTTGTTTTTGTTTTAATTGATGATTTCTCTAAATTTACATTGGTTTTCTTTTTGGAACATAAAGATGAAACTTTTTCTTAATTTCGTGTTTATAGAAAAGAGATGAAAAAGAAAAAAGTTTTTCGATTTTGCGCATAAGGAGTGATAGAGGTGGTAAATTCATTAACCATTCTTTTATCACTTATTATGAAGAAAATAAAATGAAACATGAACTATCTTGTTCTAGAACTCCACAACAAAATGGAGTTGTTGAAAGAAAGAATCGTACTCTTCAAAAGATGGCTAGGATAATGATTAGTGAATACAGACTCCCTCAATATTTATGGGCCGAGGCCATAAACACCTCATGCTACATATCGAATAGAATTTATTTTTATAAAAGCACTTTAAAAACTTCATTTGAGATTTACTTTTCAATAAAACCAAATGTTTCATATTTTAGAGTTTTAGTTGTAAATATTTTGTTTTGAACACCAAGGATAATTTAGGTAAATTTGATGCCTAGTCTTATGAAGCTCTATTTGTTGGGTATTCAAATTATAGTAAGGCCTATAGAGTGTTCAGTAGGTCTACTTTGACTATTGAAGAATATATGCATGTCAAGTTTGAGGAATCTAATACTTTTGTGAAGAATGCTGTAAAAATTGATTTCTTAGATGAAAATATGGAGAAAATATTCTTGAAGGATCACCAATGTAAGAAGACAAGACAAAGGATGGTGAACATGGTGAAGATTAAGACGTTGAAGTGGAGCCAACTCAACCACTTCTAAAGAATTGGAGATATACTACAAGCCATCCTAAGGACCTTACCATAGGTGATATATCCAAAGGTGTAACTACTCACTCTAAACTCCATGATATATATGGTAACTTTGCGTTCATTTCACATCACCCAAGAATTTTCTCGAAGCTGAGAGCGACTCATATTGTTGCTTGCAATACAAGAAGACTTTAATCAATTTGAGCACAATCAAGTTTGACACCTTGTTCCTAGACCTCATGATAGACCAATCATTGGTACTAAATGGATTTTTAGGAAGAAGTTGGATGAGCCAGAAATGTTGTTAGGAATAAAGTTAGGTTAGTGGCCCAAGTTACACCGAAATCGAAGGTATTGATTTTGAGGAAACTTTTGCACTCGTAGCATGGCTTGAAGCCATAAGATGACACTTGCTTTTACTTCATTCAAAGATTTTAAGCTTTTTCAAATATATATTAAAAGTACATTTTTAAATGGTTTTATCAAAAAGGAGATATATGTTAAACAACCTCCCAGGTTTGTTGATCCTACACATCCAGATTATGTTTTTAAGCTTGAAAAAGCTTTATATGGTTTAAAACAAGCTCCAAGAGCTTGGTATGAAAGACTTTTAATTTTTCTTATTTCAAATAGTTTTTGTGAAATGCAAAGTTGACACTATATTATTTACAAAGCATCTAAATAATGATATTCTTATTGTGTAAATTTATGTTGATGATATCATATTTGGATCCACTAATGAAGTACTTTGTAATGATTTTGAATCATGCATGAAGAATGAGTTTGAAATATGAATGATGGGAGAGCTAAACGACTTTCTTGGACTCCAAATCAAGCAAAAGAGTGGTGAGATTTTTATAAACCAAGCCAAATGCACAAGAGAACTTACCAAGAAATTTAGACTTGAGGATGCAAAGACTAGCAAGACTCCCATGGCTACCACAACAAAGCTTGACAAGAATAAACAACATAAGAATGTCGACATTAAAATCTATAGAAGCATGATTGATAGTTTGCTTTATTTAACGGCTAGTAGGCTAGATATAATGTTTAGTGTGTGCCTATGTGCTAGATTCTAATCTTGTCATGAAGAGTCTCACTTGTTTACGGTAAATGTATTATTAGATATCTTAAGGGCACTATTGGATGGGCTTGTGGTATCCAAAAATCGAAAAATTTCTATGACGAGTTTTTTGGATGCTGAATATACTGGTTGTAGAGTGGATAAGAAAAATACAAGTGAAACTTGTCAATTTCTAAGAAATTTTCTTATTTTGTGGTCTTTCAAGAAATAAAATTCTGTAGCCCTCTCAACGATAGAGGGGAGTATGTTTTGGTCAGGGCTGATGAAGCACACTCTCCTTGACTATGATTTTCATTATGATCATATCAAAATATTTTGTGATAACACTAGTACTATTCATATGAACGAGAATGCAAATCAACATAGTAAGACAAAGCATACAGAAATTCGATTTCACTTTCTTAGAGATCACTGTGAGAAAGGAGATATTGAAATTGATTATGTTTTCACTAATTTTCAGCTAGCGGATATTTTTACTAAACCACTAGACTATAATAGATTTTCATTCATTTGTGGTGAGTTAAATATTTTCATTACGGATTCATGAGTTTTGAAATGATTTTCTATTGGGATATTGTGTATCTCTCATGGTTTCATGTGTACTTGTGTATCTTACTCCTTTTTGATGTATGGCAAAAAGGGGAGAAGTATTTTGATAGTTATATAATTTATTTGATACGTAGCATGAAAATCCATAAATAATCCATTTCTAGTAAGCATAAGTTGAGGGAGAGCTTTTCCATATCATTTATTTAGAATAACTCATATGTTTTGTCATCATCAAAAAAGGGGAGATTGTTGGCCCAAGGTTACAATTACCGGTTTCCTGCTTTGATAATAACAAAGCATATGTAGTTATTTAGTACTAATCAAGTTCAAGTGTTATTTCAGGGTTCAAAAAGATTCAAGAGGCTTTGTTCCTCTAAAGGAATGTGTTGAAAACTCAAGGGTATTCAAATATGGGATTGGAGCTCTAAGCACTCAATGTTGCTATTAGAGAAGCCCCCTTAAAGTCACTTGTAGTCACTAAAGAACCTTGTAAGAATAGTATGTTAGAGGGTAAATATAAATTTGAAGCTCAAGTAGTCACACACACAAAAATACACATTTTCTAAAATACAAAGTTTTTCCCGTATTGGTGTTTTGCATGATACATGTTTCAAATATTTCCAAAATTTTATATCTTATTTAGGACATGTATTTCATTGCTCAAACACTGCCATTTTATTCTTAAAACCAATACAAAATATGTGCAAAAATAGTTTAATTTTAAAAAACATTCAGAAATTTTTGTTTTGGCCTAGGTCGGTCGAGTAACCGGTCGACCATAGCCTAGTACAGGCTAGAACGATCAATCGAGCAGTCGATCGCCCTTCTGGCATAGGGTTGTGCACGTTGTGCATATTAGTTGATCGACCGCTAACCCCTGCAGTCAACCGAAAGATCGACCGACTGGCACAACCTTTGTCTCGGTTGGGGCCAATCGACCGACCACTTTAAGAAATATTTTTTGAATTGAGTCTAGTCGACCGAGCGGTCGACCATGCCTAACGGTTAGTTCAGTAATGAATGGCCGATCGACCAGTTGGTCGACCGTAGCCCTGTAACTAGCCTATAACAGCTATATTTAAAAAATTTGCTTTTCTCCTCAAATTTTAATGTGTGTGTAGGCTGTCTAAAAATCACTAAAAGACAAGCCATTAAAAAGTAGAGTTTCAAGTTCTAGACGCGAAGGCTCAGCATCAAGGCGCGTTGGCTCGACACCCGCGTCTCAGCATCAAGGCGCGTTGGCTCGACGTCCGCGTCTCAGCATCAAGGCGCGTTGGCTCGACACCCGCGTCTCAGCATCAAGGCGCGTTGGCTCGACACCCGCGTCTCAGCATCAAGGCGCGTTGGCTCGACGCCCGCGTCTCAGTATCAAGGCGCGTGGGTTGAAACCTGCGCCTCGGTTATAACCGCCCTGGTTACGGGCCACTCACCGCCCACATAGCGGGGAAGTCAGCCCCTCATCGTGGAGTATTTTTAGGAGGCACGTACGCCCCTGAAACCCCTATAAATAGCCCCGTCGCTATGAAGAAGGGGTCGGATTTTGAAGAGCTTCCTTTCGATCAGAAGATCATAGAGAGAGACAGACCGAGACAGGAGAGAGCTCAACTCTTCGTCAAGCTTGCCGAGTTCAAGTTGCTCTTGCCTACCTTCTCTTTGAGAGTTTTGGTAGACAGAGCTGTGCTACTCCCTCTACCAGCCAAAGAGAAGATCCCCTGACGATCCCGACGGTCATCCAGTCAACGGAGAAAAAGATTCACTCTCCACCGCCACACGAAGAACCCAGCATTAAACAAAGGGAGGATTCAAAACTCAACATCCTCCCTCCCTTGTAATCGGAGCATTAATCCGTTGTAAGCTTTCATTTGATTCAAGGAAACTTTACGCGAGATTTTCCTCCGCGAACAAGAGATGGCGACTCCGCTGGGGACTACATTTGTCACTGATGAGCAAATCGTGGCGCAGGATGACGTCCTCCATAAGGGGAAGATGGTCGAATCGCTTATTGTCGAGTTCGACCAGGCGAAGTACGAAGAGTTCCTCTCTTCCGGCTCCAAGAGCCCAAAGGCCCGCGTCTGCCGCCGGGTCTCGACAGGGAACGGCCCCGAGGCCCGATCTGAGGCTTTCTCGGGCGCCCATCCTGCCAACTGTACCAAGCAAGGTGCACGCGCCAACGCCTCTCAGAAGGCCCGCGTAGCCCCAGGCACAACTGCCTTTGCGACCAACCGCGTCGCACAAAACAGCCGCGTCAATGTCTCTCAGGAGACCCGCGTGGTTAAAATCCCTGATGTTCAGCATCAGGATGTTGTTGGTCTCTCCCCACCTCCGCGACACTACTGGAATGCTGAGCGTCGACAGAGGAGACGTGCGCGTCAGCTACAAGTTGGAACCTCTGGTTGTCTGACTGAGGCTGGACGCAGCACACAAACGGGCGCCTTGCTCGCGCCCCGCGAAGTCCGCGTTTGGCAGCCCAAACGCGAGATTCCTTCAGTCAGGTCCTCTGAGGACCAACTCACCAAACGCCAAGGTGAAGCCTCTGCGCCTTGTCAAGCACAAGAGGCACGCGCCCATAGGCGTGGGGCCCAGCAGCCCATCCTCCCTCAAGTGTCTCTGCCCCGACACACCAAGCAGCAACGCGACAGGCGCGTTTTGTCTCAACAGAGACGCCAGACGCGCGCCGAACAGCTGCGGCGCGAGAACCGCGTCCCTCAAGCCTGTGTCCAGGCTGTACAGCACATGGATGCCCCCCGTCTTCGACGTTGTGAGGCTAAGCTTTTCAATCCTCCTCCCATGGATTTGAGGGATTATTTGACGAAGAAAAGAAGTGCTAATCAGGCCACTTCGTCGTGTTGCTGCCAACGGCTCATCCATATGCTCTCTGAGTGCCGTTGCGGATCAGGCGTACATCAGCAGTCTTTAGTCAGACAGCTGACCCTGATTCCCCCGTCAGCTAAAAGAAGACGCTCCCACAGAAGGAGAACCTTCTCTGACATTGAGTACCCGGAGCTCACTGCGAATATGACAAGCAGGAGCAAGGGAAAACAATTTGCAGTCAGCTCAGATGAGTCTGACTCTGAACCGGAAGGGGTGTATCAACACACTCGCACCCGGACTGGGGCCATTCCCCCAATTGACTATAATGCCCTAGCCCATGGCATTAAAGTGAATGATTCTCACTCCGCCGTAGCGGAATCAAGGGCTTCGAACTCTTCCGTCGAGAAGGAGACCTCTGCCTACATGACAGGCACTCCTGAGGAGACGGCTAAGCGTTTAGAACAGATCCAAGAGGCACAAATGGATATGATTCTTTCTCAACAAGAATCTATCAACTCCCTCAAGCAGGCGATTGCACAGCTGCTCGAAGACAGGAGGAGGTCTCCTCCTAAAAAGTCAAAGGGCAAAGGGAGAAAGGGAGAAAGCTCATCTTCCGAACCTTCTGAGGAGACGCGGCAATCTACTTCCGGTTCGTCCAAACCCGTGTCGCAAGTAAAGGGCGACCAAGACCAGGGAAAGGCTCATGCTAAAAGAATGAGTCAACTGGAGCGACGCCTCGAGGCCCTTGCCAATCGCAAAGACCTCCATTAAGTAGGAGTGGTCCGGCCCTATCCGACTGAGTGGGACCTAGTTCCATACCCTCCTAAGTTCAAGGCTCCAACCCTCCAAGCATTCGATGGGAAGGGGTCACCCAACCAGCACATCTACTACTTTAAATCCCAAACCGGGAATGTAGTAGACAACGATGCCATCCTGGCGCGTCTGTTCATCGGCACCCTGAAAGGGTTGGCCTTTGAATGGTTTATGAAGCTCCCAGAAGGTTCTATTAAGAACTGGGCGATTTGGAGAAGCTTTTCTTAACACGCTTCTTCGAGGATGACTCCGAAGTCATGATGCCCACCCTTTTGGCTACCAAACAGCAAAAAAGGGAGTCCGTCAAATCTTTCGTCGAAAGGTTTCAGAGCATGGCACTCCGGTGTCCAAGCGGCATGACCCAGGCCACCCTGATGGAAACATGCCGCCACAATCCCCAAACCTCACTCCTTACTCAAATAGGAGTTGCTGAAAGCCGCACCTGGAAACAGCTGGTCCAACAAGGTAAACAGGCTGAGGAGATTGTTGCCCGCGTCAGAGCGGAAGAAGGTAAGCCCAGACCTGAGAGGTCAACGAGGCGTGCGCCAGACACATCCCTCTAGACAAAGCGGAAGGATAATTTGGCAACGGAGACCAAATCTCCCGCCAAACCTCAATCTGGCAAGGCAAGTGGCTCTTCAAGTCAGCCTCGCGCCAACAAGCAATATTCCTTCAAGGAGGAACATGTCGATTCGCTCTTTAAACTACTCAACAAGAGCAACCCACTGAAGCTCCCTGAAGCCAGGCGCCCCGAGGAAGTCGGCAAGACCGACAATCCCACCTATTGCTTGTACCACAGGATGCTGGGGCACCCTACCAAAAGCTGCTACGTCTTCAAGGACATCCTTCAAGCTCTGATTGACACGGAGGTGTTAAAACTCCGACCAGAGCAGAAGAAGGTGACGGCCAATGTGACGTCAGTTCTCCAGTTCGAAGACAACCTCCGACACCCTCTGGAGTAGTCCCTATCCCAAGGGGAGAGCTGAGAGTGGTCAACACAGACCCTCACCAGCAGCAAGAGAAAGGCTTGGTACCCGTCCCTACACCTCAAGGGGAAACCATGTGGGTCCACCCTGACCTTGTCAATAAACAGCAATGGACTACTGTGATCAACAGGAAATCCAAAGGCAAGGCAAAGGCTTCATCCTGCAATGTGGTGGGTGCCTCCTCTCGAGAAGCCGAGACTGATGTTCTCTCGTTAACCGACTCCGAGGAAGAAACAATAGTCATGACCGCAGAGCCCAACCAACTGGTGGCGGAAACTCGCTCAGGACAGCCCTACTTGAAGCGGTATGGCGAAACAGCGGCAACCCCTTCCCAACCAGCTGCAGGGCCAACCAAGCCCTCCACAAAACAACCCGTAGAGAAACAGAAGGAGACTCGATTTTCTCGAGCCCTTCAAAAGGACATCGCGGAAGGATCTACGGCGCCTTACCGCTTTGATGTCCTGGCTCAACTAGCCAACATCCCGACACGCATTACCCTGTATGAACTTCTGAGGCTATCAAAGTCAACCAGAGAAGCTCTACAAGAAGCTCTGGCAAATGCCGAGGTCTTCATGACCCAGGTGCCGAAGGAGGAAGATGTAGAGAATTGCCTCCACACCTCCCCAAATGCTCCCTGCATTACCTTCACAGCAGACGATATGCAGGTTAAAGGGAAGCATGATCGACCCCTATATTTTACAGGGTATATTGGATCGTCTGAGGTGAACCGCATTCAGGTAGATCCAGGGTCCGCGTTGAGCATCATGCCTCGTCGGGTCATGCAGCATCTGGACATTCCTACTCATCATTTGAGCCCTACTCAGACAACTATCTATGGGTTCAATGCCAACCAGACCCGTCCGATGGGCAAAATCAAGCTCAAATGCCAGATTGGAGACCTCAAGTCGGAAGTGACATGCTACATTATCGACGCTGACACTTCCTACAATCTATTGCTGGGACGACCGTGGATACACCGCAACTCTATCGTTCCCTCCACTCTCTACCAAGTCATGAAATACATTGACGGGAGTGGAAAGGTGCAGACATTGATCGCCGAAAGGTATCCGTTCAAAGGGGTCGAGAATTATTTCACCGACTCTTTGCTGTACCAAGATCCGGTGGAGACGGATGAAGTCCCGCAACCAGAGGAGCCAGACTCTGGTAACGAAGCTGACACCGAGCCCGAGAAAGAAGAGTGCCTGTGGGAGTTAGAACCACTTGTAAAGAGCACTAATAAGCTCGATGTTGATAATACCACCGATGATGTAGGCGGTTGGTATATTAATGAAGATTTAGATTTTCCGTATTTTTCTGTGTTTGCTTCTGATTCAGTACCATCAGACACTAGCACCGAAATAGATGATGACCCCTGGTCGGCAATAGATGCTTTGACATCGTTGCATGTACCAGTAAAGTCATCCTTTGAGACATACCAAGATAACGGTAACGCGCAAGAATCTATATTCATGGTTCCAGCAAGACGGAAAGGCCAAAAACCAATTCTTTTTGGGCGAATCTCGTCTGAACCAACGCCCCGCGAAGAATCGAAAAGCGAGGAGGAATCCCCTCAGTTCGGTCATTATGAACCAAAAGCACTCAAAATGATGAGATGCATGGGGTACGACCTGACCAACAGACCCGGGTTGAACTTCGGCAAAGGAAGGAGAACGCTACTTCGATCCTTTCTGCCAAAAGGGAAGGCCCCTGATTATTATCATCAGACACGCCGGGGGTTGGGCTACGTATCAACCCCGGTCCCGTCAGCCTCCGATTCTCAAGAATCGTCGAGCAACGATTACTCTTCAGACACGTCATCTTGGGAGTCAAATGTCAGTGTCGGTAACATCTTCAAGGAACTTTCAGTGAACATGGTTTCGACAAGCCACCTGGAAGACGGAGATGAAGAAATGATCCAATCTGATACAGATCCTTGGATCAAACATTTGAATACTCTTTGGGATACCCGCTTTGAACAGCGTGAGCCACCCACAAAAGACAAGGTTGTTCAAGTCAATCTAGGAGATGAGGCCAATCCTAAGCCCATCTTCATAAGTGACGGCCTGTCACCTCCGGAGAAGAAGGATCTAATATCTCTTGTACAAGAGTATATGGACGTCTTCGCCTGGAGTTATGAGGACATGTCAGGACTCGATCCTCAGGTGGCTATGCATCGCCTCAACATCAATCCAGACGTAAAGCCTGTCAAACACCAGCAACGACGGTTTTGTCCAGAAATAATGGAGGCAATTCAATCAGAAGTCAGAAAACTTATTGATTCTGGCTTCATCAGGGAAGAACAACATCCCGACTGGGTAGCCAACATCGTCCCCGTCGCCAAGAAGAACGGGAAGATCCGGATCTGCATCGACTTCCGCGATTTAAACGAAGCCTGCCCCAAGGACGAATTCCCATTGCCGATCACAGATGTCTTAATTGACAATACTTGTGGATTCGAACGAATGTCCTTCATGGACGGATTCTCAGGATACAATCAAATCAAAATGTATCCTGATGACGAAAAGCATACCTCCTTCAGGACACCTCTAGGGGTATATTGCTACACCGTCATGCCCTTTGGACTGAAAAATGCAGGGGCAACATACCAAAGGGCCATGAACGCCATTTTCCATCAGCAAATACGCAAAACGGTGGAATGTTATGTTGATGACATCGCGGTAAAAAGCCGCACTAAAGGTGATCACATAGCGGACCTGAAGGTGGTCTTCAACATCATGCGGACTCGTCAATTGAAGATGAATCCCACAAAGTCCTTCCTGGGGGTGGCCAGTGGCAAATTCTTAGGATTTGTTGTAACATCCACCGGAATTCACTTGGACCCGGAAAAGGTTCGCGCTATCCAGGAGATGCAACCCCCGAGAAATCTCAAAGAACTCAGGGGATTGCAGGGACGATTGGCGTACATCCGCCGGTTTATCTCAAACCTCTCCGGAAGATGCCAACCCTTCGCTAAGCTAATGAAGAAGGGTGTCTCATTCATTTGGGATGACGCTTGCCAACAAGCGCTCGAGGAAATCAAGCAATACCTCACCCAACCACCAGTCCTTGCAGCTCCGGTATCCGGAAAGCCTTTCCTGGTATACGTTCGAGCAATGGATCATTCTTTGGGAGCTCTACTAGCTCAGAATGATGATCAAGGGCGAGAACAAGCAATCTACTATCTGAGTAGAACAATGATCGGAGCCGAACATCAGTATAACCCGATCAAGAAGGAATGTTTGGCATTAGTGTTCGCTATTCAAAAAATGCGACACTATCTGGTAGGCCAAACTATAAACGTCATATCAAAAGTCAACCCCCTGAGGTTACTTATGACTAAGCCTTCATCATTAAACGGCCGGCTGGCAAAATGGGCCATATTACTCTCCCAATATGAGATGCACTTTTTACCACAAAAGGCCATTAAGGGACAAGCAGTGGCGGATTTTCTAGCTGAGCACCCAGACCCGAGGGCAGCCAAAGTCTACGAGGATCTCCCAGATGAAGTTGCTGAAGTCTGCCTGACTCAGACATCGTTCGAAAGTCAAGTATGGCAACTTTTCTTCGACGATGCATCAAGAACAAGCCCAAAGGGACACGTAGTAGCGGGGGTAGGGGTAGTACTCGTATCCCCACAAAATTATGTGATTCCCCTAGCTGTCTCATTAACTGAGCCTTGTTCCAACAATGTGGCGGAGTACAATGCCCTTTTGATTGGGATGCAATTCGCCGATGAGATTGGCGTTAAAAATCTCGAGGCATACAGCGACTCTAAACTCATCGTCAGCCAAGTTCGCGGAGAGTACAAAGTCAGACATGAGGACCTAGTACCCTACCACAACGCAACTATCCGCATGGCCGAGGGGTTTACAAGCTTCTACATCGACCATGAACCGCGCAGGCAAAATGCGCACGCGAATGCACTCGCATCCCTCGCGGCCTCCTTAGCTCTCCCAACTGGAGCAATAGAGAAGATATTCGTTTACAGCCACGACCTGTATTGCCCGAGAAATGCTCTCGAGGGCTATCAGGAGTCAAAGGGAGATTGTCAAGGCAAAGAAGCAATGGAATTGTCAATCGGTCCACAGCTTAAAGACTGGCGATTCCCCTACATCGATTTCGTCTTATACAACATTCTGCCTGAAGACACCAAAGAGGCGGCTGCCATTCGAAAGAAAGCCCCCAAATTCTATTATAATGCGATTACGCGAACATTGTATCGTCGATCGCATGACGGGGTCTTGCTCCGGTGCCTCTCACCAAAGGAGGCCCAAGAGGTATTGAAAGAAGCCCACGACGGTATGTGTGGAGCCCATCAACCTGGCCCAAAACTGGCATATCGACTCCAAAGATTGGGTTACTACTGGCCCAAGATGATTGCCGATGCCGTCACTTATGCCAAGAGATGTCACGCCTGCCAAGTGCACGGCGATTTCATCCATCAAGCACCAGGGTATCTCCACTCTACAACCTCTACCTGGCCATTTGAAATGTGGAGGATGGATGTGGTTGGTCCTATCAGCCCACCATCATCAAAGGGACATCGGTTTATTTTGGCAATAACCGATTATTTCTCTAAATGGGCTGAGGCCATTCCTTTGAAGGAGGTCAAATCGTCGAACGTGATCAAGTTCGTAAAACATCACGTTATTTACCGTTTTGGTGTACCTCGGCAAATTGTCCATGACAATGGACCTCAGTTCATCAGCCAAGCTTTCCAGAGATTCTGTGCCAAGTTCAGAATCCAGAGTGTGTCCTCAACGGCATACTATCCTGCCGCAAATGGCCTCGCAGAAGCTTTCAACAAGACTATTGGCAAGCTTCTCAAAAAGTTCGTCTCGAAAAGTCAACGGGACTGGGACGACAGGCTAGGTGAATGCTTATGGGCTTATCGCACAACTGTGCGAACCCCAACTAAAGCTACGCAATTTTCTTTGGTCTATGGGTGCGAAGCCGTGCTCCCATTGAAAATCCAAATTCCATCTCTACGTGTCGCCTTGACAGCAGAGATGACAACAGAAGAGAAGCATCGACAGCGACTCCAGGAATTGGAGGCCTTAGATGATAAACGTCTGC
Source organism: Agave tequilana (assembly GCA_038442645.1). Lineage (NCBI taxonomy): Eukaryota > Viridiplantae > Streptophyta > Magnoliopsida > Asparagales > Asparagaceae > Agave > Agave tequilana. The sequence continues at coordinate 85,185 of JAVJIF010013191.1, forward strand.
AGGCCCAACAACAAATCGAGCTCTACCAAGCTCGTATTACCAGAGCCTTCAACAAGAAAGCCAGAGTGCGAACTTTCAAGAAAGGCGACCTAGTCTTAGCCGTCAGAAGACCCATGGTGATGACGCACAAGACAAAAGGAAAGTTCCAACCCAAATGGGAAGGACCATTCGTAGTAGAGTCAGTCTACTCGAATGGGTCATATCGCCTCATAACCTCAAATGGCGATACACTCATGATGCTGATCAATGGCAGATTCTTGAAGAAGTACTATCCTTAATAGTACTCCTCTGATCAAGTTAAAAATACACCTCTGATCAAAACAAGAAGAGCTTCTTCATTAATATCCAACGCCTCCGACGGCTAAGGATAGAGGAAAATGTTGGCTTCTAAGCCCAACATAAGTTTCGACAACTCATCATGCTGAGGGGAATAGCATGGCTAGCCCAACTCAAACCGTAGTTGGTAAAGGCACCTCAAATCCGTTGATAGCTGAGGGTTTGCTAAAAATCCTAAGTGGACTTGGCTCCACTCTCTCCTCCAAGATCCCTTACCAATTCTCGTCCACAGAATGGTAAGTCTACAAAATACAACCATTACTAAGTTAACACTATACCTCTGGTAATGAAAACTTTTCAATATTCCTTGTCGAGTACAAATATTCCTTGTCAACTCTACACGGAGTATCAAACTTTCAAATTTGCCAAGTTAACACTATACCTCTGGCACTTCAAATTTTCACTTGTCAATTCTCACCAATAGAATGACAGGTCCTCAAATTGCTCTTATCATGAGTCAATCTTTGTCAAGTTAATACTACACCTCTGACAAATTACTGTTAAAGTTTAACACCACACCTCTAAACAGTAATCAGGTTTCGGTCATGTTTAATATTACACCTCTGACAGTCACTTTTCTTCAGACTTCCATATCGAAGCTGAAATGGATGATGCTAAGTTAACACTACACCTCTAGCATCAAGTCATTGCTAAGTTAAACAATACACCTATGGCCATGACTTTCCCTCAGACTTCCTTATACAAGCCGAGATGACCAATGCCAAGTTCAACATTACACCTCTAGCATTACCCTCACTGTCAAGTTAAACATTACACCTATGACAGTGACACTTCTGAGTTAAGTTAATATCACACCTCTGACTCACATCCTTGTCAAGTTAACATTACACTTCTGGCAAGACCACTTTCAACCCGTTAAGTTAATATCACACCTCTAACGGTAACAAACTTTCCTAGGTTCCCCACGAGTCTAGTCTCCCTTGTTATTCTCTTCAACAGAATGACAAATCTACCTAAAAACATTGTTAGGTTAATACTACACCATCAATAGTGTTTCCATCAAATCCTCAGCTAAGCTCAATCAAGTTAAATCCCAAACACTTGATAAAAGTTCACCCTCCCTGGGGGTACTAATTCTACTTGTCACTTTCTCTTATAAAGTGGCAGGTCCACCAAAAATTATTTCATCTCTGTCAAGTTAATATTACACCTCTGACAGTATTGTGAGAATTCCTGAAATAGGATCTTTCCTACAAAGTTTGACTTATTAAGATTATCATCATAATTTTGACAAAGTCAGAGATTCTTTGCTTCTATGAGTCTAACTGAAGACAAAAAGTTCAAGACAATGAAAGAGGCAAAAAGAAAAGTGTCACATTTATTTATTCCAGGCATATGAAAGTGATACAAAACGCTCTCTTATACAAAAAGATTGAGTGTTACAATTAAGGAGTACAAAGAAGTCCCTCTCTCTCTCAGAGGATGCACTCACTCCTTAAAGCCGCGTCTGATTCCAAGTGCACGATGTCTGAAGAAGTGCCCAACTGTGGCGACAATTGGAGCCGATTGCACCACGATTCATGATGTAAACATCGAAAGAGCCCTAGCTGACTAAGCTAAGAGCAATGGTGTTCTTGAGGTCCGGTGGCAGCAGAAAGTCCTGCAACCATTCGTTCATGAGCATCTCTTTCCCCCAGCGGATCATCAAGCAGACATGGAGAGTCCTCGATGTCACTTCTGGGGTGGGAGAGGAAGAGGATCCCATCTGCCACTTATCCACCGTAACCTCCTCATCGCCATACTTACCCTGACCATCTCTTGCCAGCAGGCATGACTGGTGCAGCGGATCTGAAGAGACCTTGGCGAGGGTCGATTCCTCATCAGGGACATAATATATTCCCTTCTGGACGACGAGGACCGTAATATATTCCCTTATGGACGAACATCGAACAAGTCCGTCGGCTGAAATATTCTTCCAGGGGCCCAGCGAACCTGAAAAAGGACAATCAGGCCTACCTACAGGGAATAAACAAGGGGGTTAGAAAATATGGAACTTAGTGTACTTCAACAAAGAAAACTAAGTGACAAACGCGGCTATTGTCGAAGACTTCAGACGCGGGAATGAGCCCGCGCAGTGAGTCAAAAAATCGCGTCAACATAGACGCGATGTTAAAACTGTGATACACACAGGATTCAAACGCAGTCTAAGATTTGCATCTGCGAGACGCGAAAAGACTCAGACGCCGAAAATTGCCATCTCCCTGTTGAATGAACAGGAGTTGCAAGATTCGGGTCTGAAACCCTCAGCCTGAGTTGGAATTCATCCAAGTCAGTGGCTTTAAAACGCGAGCTTCATGAACAAAGTCAGCGCCAAGTGCCAAAGACTTCTGTACTCGCATCCAGAGAAGTTTAAGTTGGCGGCGCAAATTCCAGAAGGAATGCACCAACTCAGACTTCATGAGGAAACCCAAATGATGCCAAAGTGCAAACTTGGGTGGACTAGGAACATCACGGCAAGTCGGGACGGCATACCAGCAGAGGCCTCTGTCTGCATCAGAACATGAACATGGAAGGTGATCAGAGAGACACTTTGTCCTGAAGAGACCAAACAGAAGCATGAAAGCTCTGGGTCATCTTCTTCCCTGGAGTCGTCTTCATCCATGAAGACAGTACCCCTGTTAGAAACTCTGAAGAGGGCGGAAGTTCTCAGAGCAATCGTTCTCTCAAAAGGGAAAATAGTCTAAGATTGGGACTGCTAAAGAAGGCGAGCCCCTATTTATAGGCCGCTCCCGTAACGTCATTTATGGTTCATTAATTGGAACCGTCGGCGTTAATGGCCGCACGATTGTCAAAGTCCAATGGGAAGCTGACGCGTGGAGGGTCGCTTCGGGAAACGTTGAAGACGCTGGTCTCCAGCCGCCCGCGCCGGTTTTACATTAAAGGGTACTAACGCCCAAATCCAATGAGGAACCGACGCGTGGACCACTGCTTCGGGAAATAACGGATGACCCGGTTTCCCAATCGTCAGTGAAGGCTGGACGTTCAATCGACATTAAAAACTTGACGTTCAAAGATCTCATAAGATCTTTATGTCAAGCCTGGAAGTTACACTGATACGCAGATGGGAAAATCGCGTCCTGGAACCCGCGTCTCCTTTTTTAGAATGAATGACGTCCACCCGCGTTCCAAAGGAAAGTCCGCGTGACTCAGAGTCGCGTCCCTTCAGCAAACAGGGCCCAGTTTAAGGGAAAGCACTTGACTCAGCAAAAGACTTAGTCCATTCTGAGATTAATGGGAAAATACACAAGGCCGCGTCCGCTCGAGTCGCCTCTTCATTGACAGGACAGACTCGCGTTACTTAAAGCCGCATTTCTCTCTGCGAGTTGACACCGCCGCATCTCCCTATGGATTGACGCTGCGTCTCATCAAAAGGACTGTTCTATCTGAGTTCTTATGAACTGATGACCGCGTCTCTCCATGAATTGACGCCGCGTCTCATCAAAAGGACTTAGTTCTACCTAAGTCCCTATGAACCAATGCCGCGTCTCATCAAAAGGGCTTAGTTCTGCCTAAGGTCCTATGGGTCAAACGCCGCGTTTCATTTAAAGAACTTAGTCTCACCTAAGTTCAGCATTCACAGTCAGTTAATCAAAGATTGTGATCAAGAGGTCGAATTCATCCACAGCAAGGCAACGAAGGAGGTGGAACCAAAAACTTCAAAGACTTTTATTATATCAAAAATGATAAAAGTTAATACAAAACACTCTTAGTGAACAGAGTGTCCTTTTCTTTAAAAAAAAAGAGAGAGAGAAGGCTACAAGTCCTGGTCCGCCAAAGAACGGATTTGCTCTCTAAGGCGATGTATCTTATATTGACGCGCCTTCTCAACCTCCATGAGAGCTCGGGCCCACAGATCCGCTTCAGACAAAAATCCCTGCGCTTGCACTCGGAGGGATTCTAGCTCGGACGAACGAACAGAGAGGTCCGCTTCAGCTTGTGCCTTGGCAACCTCCAACTCCGCTAGCCTCTTTTCAGAGGTAGCAAGCCTCTGTTCATTGAAGACAATCATGGCCTCAGCCCTGGCTATAACAGCTCGAGAGTCAAGGATAGCCTGCTTTGCGGCCTGTATAATCGTCTCCGACTCCTCGGACTCAATCGCCAGCCTTTGGTGATCAGCCTGGACACGTTCAAGAAGACGAGTGCTATCGGTGATCTTCTCCTCCACCTCTCTTCGCTCCTGCTCTTGAGCAACAAAGAGCCTGTTCAGCGTTTCTTGGGCCTCGTGAGATGAACCGGCATCATCCTCCAGGGATCGAAGCTCTCTCAGGTGCTGTCCCAGCTGATCCACCAGCAGCTGACTCGCCTGGGCTAGCGAAGGGCCTCCGGCCAACTTGATGTTCTCGACCTGGTTTCCGAGAAACATCTGGGCGAAGTCAAGGGAGCTACCCCTAGTCAGGATGAAATCAATGCATGTTCGCATCGAGGTAAGGAACTGCTGCACGCCTGGCGTGTCAAAAGCTCCATGATATCATCATCCGAAGTGCTCCCCGATCCCCTTTCTATCACGGGGTGGGGGATGTAAATCGGCTCTGTTGGTGCAAGAGTCGAGCTGACCACGGGTACGGCAAGAGCAGAAGCAACCACTGGCGCTTCTGGGGGTACCACCTCTGCAGGAACCTCCACAGCCGATGACAGAGTAGTGAGCTCGACCTCCTCAGAAACCTCAGCCAAGGCTTGGGCCGTGTGGCCTTCCGGAGGGACGCTGACCGTCAGACTCTCTACCTGGGCCCCCTCAGTTCTCTCTGCAAGTTATCTCAACATTAGCCAGAATGGTAAAAAGAGAAATATCCGAGACATCAAAACTTCCTTACCAAGCTGGAGGTCCAGAGATGTCGAATCCTTGGGCGAACCCTGCAGAGGTGAAGTCTCCCTGACTTCAGTGGTGGCTTCCTCTTCCTGCAGAGTAGAAGCCTCCCCGATTTCGGTAGTTGCCTCGGCAACTGGAATCTCAACTCCTTCCGGCTGGGTCAACTCTCGCACCATCTCCTCGATATGCGAAGAGGTTGCAGCCTCGGTATCCTCAGCCAATCCTGCAGCATAAAAGGAGAATGTTAAAGCCTCCTCTTCAAAATGAATAAGGAAATCAGGTCAAAAGGTGAAAAGAGTACCTTCAGCAGGAGCAACCGCTGGTGGTGACGTCGTCGCCGGCTCACACCCATGTATTTCCTCCTCCGAGATGTGTGAGAATTTGCTCGGATCAGGAGGAGCAGGTTCGTCACCATAGTCAACCTCATCCTCAAAATCGCTTTCCTCCGCAGATGAGGAAGACGACAGTTCAACGTGAGAGGCCTCGGTAGCTGGAGCCTTGCCTCTAAATACCCCAGTAGTAGAGCTGGGGTCAACCATCCGAGGACTGGAGATGAAGACAGAAGGAGACCCAGGCTGTTGTGCCTCATCCCTCCTCTGAGCTAAGGAAGACTCGGGCTGAGCTGAGATCCCCAGAATCTCAACATCGACTCCGCTCATTAGATCGACCTCGAGCTGCTCGGTATCGTCAGTGGCAGTGGGTCTATCAGCAGCCTCCCCCTCCTCTGCAATCCTGAGGCTCCTGCGGTGTAACCTGCGGGCATGGACTAAGGGAGTGTCATCCTTGTCCACCTCTTCCTCCCTCGGCTCCCCAACACCAGAAGGGATGTTCGCAGGTCGAGAAACTGCAGCCGTCAAGTCTCTCCGAACCTTCTTTGGGGCAGGCTCAGCAGTGGAAGTAGAGCCTTGACGACGCTTGCCCACCGCCTGTCGAGCCCTGGTTGGTCGCGACCCCGCCCTTGTTGCTCGCGGCTCCTCCCTTGACCTTCTCCCGACCTCCTTCAGAGCCTTCAGGTACTGCTCGACGCCTCGCGAGCGTTTACTGGACTCCGACCTTACTTTGAGATTTGCATTGATACTCTCAATGTATGAATACTCCGGAGCAAAGTGTGGTGTCTGGTTGACTTGGAAGTACCAGGAGCTGAAGCTGAAGCTCATACGGCACTTTGATCCCTCCATAGGTAGACGGAAAGTTGCTTCCGTCCCTCCGGCCACACTGTAGTACCAAGCCCGAGCACCTTCGAACAAGTTCCCTTTGAAGGCGAGTCGAGCATTGGATTGCCGACGTAGAGTTGATCGTAGCCGAACTGTCGGGCGAAACGATTCGGCATGTACGGCTCGATTGTGCATGTAGTCCCTTGCCGGAAAAGCACATATCCGGGTCAAATGTTGATCAACCACCAGAAGACCCCCGCGGACAACCTCGTGAAGTCATCTGGGCCCACAGAATCAGTAAATAGATCCCCGAAAGATGCACCAGGGATCTCAGGGAAGCAGCGATTGAGCTGGTAGTTTGAAGCATCTGAAATGCACTTCCGGACGAAATACATATAAGTATTACGCCAGTCCGAACCCTCCAACCGCTGTAAAAAAGGGGCGAAACCCTCACTCCAAGGCACCGGCGTCATCAGGGAAGGGCAGTGCATCACGTACCAAGCCATGAGGTACGTGTAAGGCAGCTCGATCCGAGGGTTGGGGCGCTTCACCGTCGGCTTCCCCTCTGAGTCAAGGATCGGTTGGCCATGGGAGTCGACAGCCTTCCCTGGCTCACAGAAGTTGTGGGTTAACGCCCGCAACTCGCTCTGAATGCCAGCCGCCATGGCCGGAAGAAGGGCTATGGGTCTGCCATAGGCCAGGAGCACCGCCGGGTATACTATATCGGCAACAATGACTTCATGTGGCAGCATGGGCACCACACAACGCTTCAGCCACAGCATTAAGAAGCCCGCCAACAATGCTCGATCAGAGATAGGGGTCCGAGCTTGATGGTGAAAGCTTTCAAAGACCATGTCAGGTTTGAAACTGTCCTCATTCGAATCCGTGGTGTAGAAGCCTTCAGGAGCCTGGTCGATCCTGTCTTCGATTTCCTTGTCAGAGCTGGGAGCTAGTCGAGTTATTGGATGGTCTTTCTTATTGACATTGTTGAACAAGTAGCTGGCCCAAGACAGCTGCTTGATTCCTCCCGACCTCCAAGTGGTTACCTGGCCGCAAATATAGAAGTGACATAACACTTCCCAATAAGTCTCGTACAGTTGAGGAGACCCTTCTTTCATAAGGTTGAGCTCCTCAGTGGTTGGGATATATTCCTCATAGGGAGAATCCCCTGTTGCCAGCCCTGAGACCTCATGCAACTCGTGCAGTGCAAGGCCCATCTCTCCGACCGGGGTGAAGAATGTCCCCGTCAAGGAATTGTAACGCTCCAGGACCCCGAAGAAGTTCTGAGAACTCGGCGGAATGCCATACTGCACGGCCCTGACTGCTGGGTACAGTCCCACATGCTCTAACAGATCTCCAAGATCGGCAAGGACGAAGCTCACCATCCTGTACCACCAATACTTCTCGGTGGAGTGGACCCACCCGGGCGCACGGAACTCAACCGGAAAATCACCCTCCGCTTTAATGAACGCATTGAGGAAGGTAGTGCCGAGTTTTGGTATCTCTCCGACTGGGAGCTCAGACTTGCGCGACCCGGGGAACATGCCGAGAACCGCCCTGTCATGACTATCATGACGGTATACCTTCTGGGAGCCCAAGTCACCGAGGGTGATCTCAGGGACGTATCGGGAAACGTCCCATTTCATCTTCCGAGGGACGGACATGTGCTGGAGATAAGACAGCGGGAACATCCTCTCCATTTTTGAAGGAAGAATCTTCTATCCCCTATCTGACGGAGCCATCTATAATTTCCATCATACATGGAATAGCCGCCATCGCCGATACGATCTCCGAAGAAGAAGGCAGGCTTCTCCAGCTTGATGCGATCCTCCATTGTGAACGCTGCATCGGTCATAAGCACCCGAAGAGTTGTCATATCAACATTGGAGAGCCTTTTCTGGCGCTCCTGCGACTTGTCAGCAGTCACAGGTACTGTCCTTCGTAGCACAAAGGCCAGATCACGGTCAGCACCACCTACATGTCCGAAGTGGCGCTTCTTGGCGAGTGGGGCAGAAGGGTGTGGTACTGCAAAAGAAAAGGACATTTAATCAGACACTTTATTAGAAAAATGCTAAGTGTCTATAGTCCAAACACAGAAGAGATACTGGACGCAGGAATTATCAAGTCCGCATCCAGACCTGCGAATCTGCGGCCAGACGCAGACGAAATACTGGACGCAGGAATTATCAAATCCGCGTCCAGACCTGCAAATCCGCATCCATGCGTAAAACCAGCAGGATCAAGTCCGCGTTTTGCAAACCAAGACTTATGAAAATTCTCTAAGTACTTGGGCTCAGGCGCCAGATTCATAAAAACCAGCACCTGATGTCACAGAAAGCCAGGATCAAGTCCACGTTTTGCAAACCAAGACTTATGAAAATTCTCTAAGTACTTGGGCTCAGGTGCAAGATTCATCCAAAACCTGCACCTGATGAAAATTCTTCAAGTCCGCGTCCAAACTCTTCACAATTAGAAATATTCTAAGTGAAGAATCCGAAGTGCAGGACCCACTGGCGCCGGGTCATCAAACCCGCGCCTTGGTTATCAACTCAAAGACCGCGTCTAAGACCGCGTCTTAGAATCAAACACGATTTGTTTTCTGTGTTGACGGTTCTGTTAATGGTTCTATGAGCTTCCAGAAATGGTGAAGTTCAACCCTAAACGGCGTTATACCTGGGAAGGAGACTCCCTGCGCGGAGGAACCGCCCCTCTGGGCCTCGGCGACGGTCGCTCTTGAAGAGGATGCGATTGGCTTGGTCTTAGGTGCCATTGGTGATTAAGAGTGGCGATGAACAGAGAAAGAAGAACTTTTTTTTCTCTCTAACAGATGTGCTCGGAGAAGAAGAGGTATCTCTCTGACTGTTGCCATTTATAGGCACAAGGATTCGCGAAGATACGCGGCGCGTAGCTCGATTAGCTCTGCAGCGAGTCATCGCTTGACGCGTGGAACAAATCAATTTTTAATGTATCGCGAAGATACGCAGCGCGTGGCTCGATTAGTGCTGCAGCAAGTCATCACTTGACGCGTAGAGCAAATCAATTTCTCTGCAGCGAAAATCGCGCACCATGGCTCTGCAGCAAGTCATCGCTTGACACGTGGAACAAGATCATTTAATGAATCGGGAAGTCCACGCGTCAAAAAAGTAATGTCCCGTCGGTTCCCCAGGCCAACTGGCAGTGCAATCATGACATGGCACAGATTTGCACCCGACGGCCGCGCCTCTTCGATGGACATGCCCCGTCATCACCGCCATAAATGCATTCAAAAAGTCGCGTCTCTCTAAGAAGTTCGCGTCTTTCCAGCCCGGCTGAACTTCGCGTCTGCTTTATGGAAGATCAGTCGCGCACCCCCTGAAAGTCGCGTTTGTAAAGCAGCACTACCTCTGTTTTTCAAAAAGAACTGGCGTTCAGTCCTTGCTTCTGCAAATCAGTTCAACAGTACACTGGCACAAGCAGACGATCGTCCACTCCTGGCTTAAAACGCGTCCACGACAGACTAAAAGCAATCGGGGAGGTTTAGACTGTGTATCTAGACACTCAACCTGATCAACTCTGATGGCTTCAAAGAGTTCAACAGTACACTCACGAAGACCAACTCCAGATAAGATCAAACCCGGAGCATTAACAGTCCAGTCATAGACGTGAATTCAGCTAGAGTCCAAGTATTTCGAAATCCGTCCCATTTAACTGCGTGACTGAGTTTTCCTTGCACACAAAATATGAATATTAGATCTGAGAATTAAAGGTGTACGAGGTGCTCAATACTAATCCGCGGTAGCAAGGCTATGCGGGTCATGATCCTCAGGGAGGGACTGCGATCGAAGCGTTAAGCAAGTTTCTCTAAAGTTTTTATTTTTATTAGTTAAGTTAGAAAGATAGCGGTATTTACAATGGTCGGAAAAAGAATATGGAGAGATGTGGATGGTGATCTAAACTAGAGAAGAAAGAAAGAAAAACTTATAACACGTACAAACCTCTTCAGCCTGCTTACCTTTGATCCGTGCGATGATTTACCTTTTCTTAGAAGACTTGCAAGTATGGCGTATAGGATGTTCATCGCCATAAGCCATCAAGGGTTCTTCTTTGGCTAGGCAGTCTCAATGCAATTGGGTCTCATTGTTCACGAGGCATTAGAGAAAACAATGGAAGAAAACAGGAACAGAGAAATACAAAAATAAAACACGAAGAAATAAAACAAGAATAATAAAAAAGACAAACCTCAAGCAGATTTCATTAACAATAGAAGAAGAGTTGGCTTACACCGCTGTCACCTCAGTACAAGCATGGACTCCTTCCTCCATGAAAGCTTCCTCCACTCTCAGTTACAGATTTTACAAAAGAAAAACGAACATAAAATCTAACCTAGAAGAAAAACCTAAACCCTAGCTTTTGGCCCTTGGCTCGCCTCTGGACGACTCTGTACGTTGCACTGCAGGGGGTATTTATAGGTGCAGAAGGCCGAAGAGTCCCAGATGAAGTAGCCCACGAAATCTGGTATCCAGATGAGATCAAAGTGCCGCGGAATCTTGGATTTTGCCGCGGATTTGAAGCATTTTTGTGGAATCTGGCCACGCGCTTTGGCGCGTGGCCTCACCTGGTCCGTCCATCTGGGCGCTTGCTTCTGGAATATGCATCCTGGCCTTTTCATATTGGGATTTTGAGATAACTTGATAATCAAGTTACCTAGATTTTGAATTCTCCCAATCTCTTTTAAACGAATTTCCTTATCTCTGCACTCTTTTCATTCTCATCTGCAAGAGTTTAGGGTTGGGTAGAAGTCTATCCTTCCCTTATCTTTGATATTTGCAACTTCAGCCCTTTGTGTATTTGCACTTTGACAATCTGCTATTTGCACTTTGACTCTTGGGCTTCAAATATGGGCTTGGATCTGGGCTTTTGGGCTCTTTAAGCTTTATTTATTATTAAAATAATAATTCGAGGCCTGCACACAATAAATTACAAATTATTAATAAATGTGCAGAATTAAATGAATAAATATGAAATGTGATGGTAAATATGATGATAAAAATGCACTTTTCACTACCAATCACTGCGGAATATCGAAAACTTTGGAGGGGGTTCTGTAGGCTGTCTAAAAATCACTAAAAGACAAGCCATTAAAAGCAGAGTTTCAAGTTCTAGACGCGAAGGCTCAGCATCAAGGCGCGTTGGCTCGACACCCACGTCTCAGCATCAAGGCGCATTGGCTCGACGCCCGCGTCTCAGCATCAAGGCGCGTTGGCTCGACACCCGCATCTCAGCATCAAGGCGCGTTGGCTCGACGCCCGCGTCTCTGCATCAAGGCGCGTTGGCTCGATGCCCGCGTCTCAGCATCAAGGCGCGTTGGCTCGACGCCCGCGTCTCAGTATCAAGGCGCGTGGGTTGAAACCTGCGCCTCGGTTATAACTGCCCTGGTTACGGGGCCACTCACCGCCCACATAGCGGGGAAGTCAGCCCCTCATCGTGGAGTATTTTTAGGAGGCACGTACGCCCCTGAAACCCCTATAAATAGCCCCGTCGCTATGAAGAAGGGGTCAGATTTTGAAGAGCTTCCTTTCGATCAGAAGATCACAGAGAGAGATAGACCGAGACAGGAGAGAGCTCAACTCTTCGTCAAGCTTGCCGAGTTCAAGTTGCTCTTTGCCTACCTTCTCTTTGAGAGTTTTGGTAGACAGAGCTGTGCTACTTCCTCTACCAGCCAAAGAGAAGATCCCCTGACGATCCCGACGGTCATCCGGTCAACGGAGAACAAGATTCACTCTCCACCGCCACACGAAGAACCCAGCATTAAACAAAGGGAGGATTCAAGACTCAACATCCTCCCTCCCTTGTAATCGGAGCATTAATCCGTTGTAAGCTTTCAATTGATTCAAGGAAACTTTACGCGAGATTTCCCTCCGCGAACAGTGTGTTTTTGACTTCTATGGGTCAAATTATTCCCTTTTTGACCTGATAAACTATACTAAAAGTGTTTTCCTATTGCCCAAATAAAGGGTGATTGGGATTAGATTTTTACTGCAACAAAAATTCATTTTGAAAATTAAGTTTGCTTCAAGAGAAAAGTTCTTTAAAGTTTTTCTAGTTTTCCTAGTTCTTTCAATTCCAATGATCTTAAATTGGATTTTCAGCTCTTAAATTCTTATTCTACCAAACTCCTTGAGCTTTTATTTATATCTATTCTATAGGAAGTTGTAAAGAAGAGAGTGTTTGTGGTCTCTAGATCACAAAAGCTTTGTAAAAACTCAATTTGCTTTGTGCTACCTCTTGTGTAGAGGATTGAGTTGCAGAGTTGTATACTCTGGATCACTGTAATTTCTTATTATAAGGTTCCTTTGTGGAAAATCCAATAGTGGACAGTGAAATCCGTCACAGTGGTGAAGGCGGGGACGTAAAGTAGTGGCTTGAACCTCGAAACATATTCTTCGTGTTTGCGATCGCTTGTCTCTATCTTTATTGCTTCTATTTCCTTTGCTCGCATCTTATTCATTCATATTTGTCGGTCTTTATCATCTCAACAAGAAAGCAATTGAGCACCTCAACTTTTAATCTAGAGGAATCGTGAGGAGAAGTTTAGAGCCCTTCGCAGGGAATTCGGCTTCAGTTCTTATTTTAAGTGACCGGTTTGCATTATTCATCATAGTTAGTTATTATTTCGTATTTGATTAGCATTACACCTTTTCACCCCCCCAGGTGTATTTCACGCTCATCGTTCATCTGACCCCCCTTGCCAACAAATTATAGTCAACTAGAGTAATCATTCCAACGCAGATCCAAAAATGCCAGAAGATCCCTTCAGGCTCGATCAATATATTTTTTCAAGCTCGGAGACTATTCAGCATCTGACTCCTCAGAATCAAGAACTAGTTACTTCTCTTTGGACTTGCTTCGTGTGGTACTCAGGCGACCACATTAAGTTACCTTCGGCTATTCAGCATCAGAGAATGACTTCTTGCGGGATCATCATCTTTTGGCTGAGCTCGAGTTTAAAGCCCTTGATAATCGGCTAAAAACTGAGAGCTTGGTCATCTGAAAGCCACAATGCAATCGAATAGCACTGCGGAGATGAGCTGCTCTTAGTGACAATGGGAAGTATTTTGATGGACACTCTACTTCCTTGTCAAATAGTCCCTCAATCCACTATAAGGGTACCTGAAGAAGTAACCTCGAACCTATAGGGGGGTGAGGGTTTCCCAGTTCAACATTGTTTTTGGCCACTTAGGGTTGGACGTAGATCTCGTGTCTCTGTGTTAAAACGTGAAGGTCGCATTTGAGCATACTCTGTTTTTGAATGCCAGTCTCGCATTTTGGAGTTGAAATGCCAAGGTCGCATTTTGGCGTGGGTTTCAGCTGAATGCAGGTCTCGCATTTTGGAAGAGAAACATGGATCTTGCATTTTGGCATAGCCATTGGCTAGACCCGGGTCTCACATTTTTACAGTGAAACGCGGACCTCGCGTCTAGGGACAAAGATGTAGGTCTCACGCTCTACCACAGAAACACGGGTCTGAACCTCGCGTTTGGTGCTAGTAGCACAGAGTTTAGTTGTAGTGGCATCTTCTTGCTGACAATGAGCGTGATGCCTTTATCAACGATCAGCATTCCAGGTGGTTCACGGGGGTTGTTGAGAGCCCCCGGCGACCTGGATTTGCAAAGCCTTGAAAAAAGTGGCGACGAGATTGGTCAGCATCGCTATACTCACCGTAGGTCATGGTACAGGTCTCTTGAGAAACGTTGGCGCAAATTACCCCACGAGAGGCTGTCAGAGCCTCTAGAGATATCAAACCATTTGCTTTGTTGACAAGCGCTCGGTTAACTTTCAAAGAAGTTTTTCTTTAAGAAGTCTCCGAAGAAACTTGAGAGCGAGTCTCTGCAGAGACTTTGCGGTATTGCCGCATGGCCTTAAGGCTGATGAAGCCTGAGGAGAGAAGTCGTTTATATTCTCTTGGTCAAATTGGAGAACAAACGATTTGACCATAGATTCGAGAAGCTTGAGATCAGCTAACGCTATGGCTTTCTTGTTAGTTGAGAAAGTTGTCTCCAGTAGAGTCGCCATCTTTTGTTTGATCGAAAATTTTTTAATTGCATAGTTCTTTGAGTGGATGAAAGATTACAACAGAACAATTTTGATTATAAAAGAGAGAAGGATTTGAGTGGATCTCCTCTTCATTTAAGTTGGGTCCTTTGTGTAGCGGTGGAGAGTGAATCTTGTTCTCCGTTGACAAACCGAATCATAAGTTTCTCTTTGGATCTTCTTGTTAGTGCTCTCAAAGAGATGAAAATAAACTCTACTTGAACGCAGCAAGTTATAAAGTTTTTTCCTCTAGAAGGATCTCTTTCTCTCCTCACTTCCTTAGACGTCTTTAAGCTACGAAAGTCAAGAATTTGAACCAAGGAAATGAGAAGGTGAATGTGTTTTCTCCTTTCCTTTTCTGGCTATTTGGAAGCTAAATATAGCCAAGCTAAAGATCTCCCCCTTTTCTTCATGGCTTTCATAGCTATTTATAAGAGCTCTTAGGGGCATAATTGTCCCCTATAATCCCTACACAATGCACATTATGTGGGTGATAATTGACCAAGAAATGGTTTTCAGTTACAACAGAATTGCAAGCTTCGCACTGGATGCGGACTTCATTTTTTTATTGAGACACAGGTTTCATAGGCTCGCGCCCACGTTGGAACGCAGAGCTTGCATGCTCGTATTGAAGTTGAAACACAGAGCTCACAGGCTAGCATTTGAGTCAAAAAGAGGGAGCTTGTATATTCGCGCTTGAGTCAAAACACAGAGCTCGCAGGCTTGCGTTGAAATTGAGACAGAATGCTATCAGGCTCGCGTCTGAATCACGATCATCATGTTTGACATAGAACATGACCCTCGCGTCATACTTTTTTGAGTGTGATATACATCTTGATGTAGTGCCTAATTGCACTTAGGTTTGAAACGCGACCCTTGCATCAACTTGAGACATGCGTTTAAGGCTTTTGTCTATATTGATTTTTAGATGACCTACACCAAGTTTGGGAGAATCACATTAAATTCTCATTTTATTTTTTTGTCTTAGTATTGCTACTTTGTTTTACTAGCTTTCTTCTACAAGTATTACATTTTATCATGGTTCCACAGCGTATCACGATCCCCGGCACACACAACTGGTGTCATAGCCTGATTGTTGGTCTGGTCTCAACAATTTGTATCACATATTAAGGTTGACGATAAGGTGATATTTCGAATATTAGAATTTTTGCGAGCAAGTTTAAGGTCGAGAAACTCGGTTTATGGTAAAGAGAGGTGAGGCGTTATTGGTGCAACGTGATTTTCACAAAACCCTAGAGGGAAAGCCAGTAAAACATGCTAGTATGTCAGATTAGGATTATAAGGAGTAAGATCTAAGCGAAAAGCACGATCCAATTATATCTCGCAGACGAGGTCATATACAGCGTAATAGATGAAAAACGGCTACGAATTTTTAGTCAAGGTTAGAAACATTGTATATAAAAAGCGCCCCTCCAATAAGTTATACTTGAAGAAATAACTATATCGGCTATGCATGAAGAAAGTGACAGTGATTTGGGAGCATTTAAACTTCTTCAACAAGATCATTAGTGAGTTACTGGCTATTGATGTGAAGATCAATGAGAGAGATAAGGCGTTAATACTTCTCAGTTTTATTCAGGAGTAATACGATCATATCATAATCATCATGCTTTATGAAAAAGAAACTCTCATCTTAGATGAGGCCACAACAACTTTATTATCAAATAAGATCAGGAAAAGGCCAAATCAAATTGAACAGGAAGGTTTAAGTTTGTTGGTCATGAAAAAGAAAGGAGAAAAGAAAAGCCTGGGTTCATCGAAGGCTTGTCTCTTTTATCACAAAGAAGGAATTGGAAGAACTACAAGTATCGACAAGAGTAGTTGAAGAAAAAGGACAAGCTGCAAAGGCAGATGTAGCAGAGGGTGTATCAGATACCTATGTGTTAACGATTTTCATAGATAACACTTTTACAACTTAAAGCTTGATATTAAATTCTGATAGTGCAGTTCATGCATGTTCCTAGAAGGAGATATTCAAGTCCTTGGTTGCAAAGGAAGAAGGGACTATCAAAATGGCGAATGGTTCTGCTTGCAAGCTCATCGGCACTGGGACAGTTAGTTTTATAGGTAGAGATGAAACGATGCATGCTCTATAGGCAATCTAGTTGTCCCAGAGGTACGATACACTCTAATATCCATCAAGGTGCTCAACTTAGAGGGATGCCAGTTCTAAGTGCAAAACGGAGTCATCACGGTTAACCAAAGAGACAGGGTAATCCTAAAAAGAGAGAAATGTGGACGGATATACAAACTGAAAAAAGGAAACTCAATTTTAAATGGAGTTTCAATGACAAGCTTGGAAGGGATATCATCCAAGGTAAGGCTTCAATGAAGGCTGTAACGGGACGTGAACCAGGTCAAACTATTGTAGGAAAGAAAAAGGGCGCATTCAGGAAAAACTCGAGATGGCCTAAGGCATAGCGGTGAATCAGCCAAAGGCCCCAGGGAGAGGGAAGAATAAAGGCTTCATGGTACGGTTTCAATCAAGGAAAAAATCAAGATAAAATTTCTGTTGTATTTTGTTAAATGCTTGAAATGCAAGTCAAGAAGGAGATTGTTGTGAAATTGCCTTTTTTTTCAAGAAGAGATGATGGTCAAATAAGATCCAATCAAATTGTAAGCTGGAAAAGAAGCATATCCAAGAAAACTGTATTGCGGTCAACTGGCTTGTCGACTGCACACAATAGCCAATCGATAGGCCGATCGATCGCACTCAACAGAGAAAAAAGGGGGCTCAGATTTTGACAGGCAGCAAGCACTGTCAGCAGGCCTGTCAACAACTTCTCGAGCCTGAGCTAGAGGCCCAGAATCATCAGATTTCGATTTTCTTTTCAGGCGCATTCAGGTTTCTTTTCTGATGGATTACGAATAGAACTCAAATTTTATTCATTAAAGGATGTGTTTCTAAAGATTGAAGGGTCTATTATTGTTCTAGATTAAGAAAATCAACTCCTACAAGAATTGATCAAGCTCTTCAAACATCCGACAACTAAGGTCATCTCATAGTTTGAATAAGGTTTATATTGTAAAACTTTATAAATAAAAGTAGTAACCTACTTGTTGTGCGCACCGACAACAACCGATAGAGGATCCCACAAATCTCCAGCACAAGAACAAACCCAAAAAAACAGATCCAAGAAGAACACACAATCACAAAAACGAGATTTACGAGGTTCGGCCAACGTGCCTACGTCCTCGGGGCAATCAATGGAGAGATTTATATTAGGAAGATGATTACAATAGCTCTTGGTCTCTTTGAATGCAAGAGAACCCCTTTGCTATCTCTCTTTCGCAGGTTCTTCTACAAGATACTAACCCTAGAAAACAATAGCAGCCCTTAAATACAACAGGTTTCCGAACTGCAGATTTCAGCCCAAACCCGACTGTCGGTCGACCGGCCCGGTCGACCGACCTCCACCTCGGTCGACCGGCCGGTCGACCGAAAACAACCGAGAGTTGGGCCCTGTTCAGTCAGACAGTCCGGTCGACCGGGCGGTCGACCGGTCTCTGACACTGTGCACGTTGTGCATGTGCGGTCGACCGGCCCGGTCGACCGCTGAACCTGTTCTGCTGCTGCTGCTTGTTTTCTGCTGCTGTTCCCTTTCGTCTTCGTCGTCGACTTCCTCGGCGATCACTTCGACGACCCCTCGACGATCCTAATCAACTTCCCCATCAATAACTCTCTCTTTCCAACAATTCTCCCCCTCGGCGAAGATTTTCTCAAAATCTGAGCCGATCTCCAATGAACCCCAGTCCGTCACCTGGCGAAATCGACACACGATCTCGGCGAAATCGACACACGATCTCGGCTTGCGCGCACCGGTCGAAATCGACACACGATCTCGGTGAAATCGACACACGATCTCAGCTTGGAATCTTTGGCTCATCTATTCTTGGAAAACATCGCACATGCCTTCCCTGCACTTCACCTTAGGAGAATTTCCATACATGCCGATCACCAACATGGCTTCTACTCCTCAACTTCATGACCTCACGAAGACTTCCTTATGAGCCAACACTGACTCTCCACTGACTAGCTCTATCTAGTCTACCTGTCTTCCACTGATGGTCCAACCAAGTCTGCGTAGAACACACCCAACATCATCGGCTTCAACGGGATGCACACCCCTTCTTATGCAAGCTCAACATCTTCTCACCAAAAGATTACCTGTTCTTCGAGATCACACCATCTCACCACTACGTGAGATCCAACTGGCCACAACGCTTCACCTCTACGTGGAGCCTCTCCACCTCTACGTGAAGCTCCAAACGGCCACACCTCTTCACCTCTATGTGAAGATCCAAACAGCTTCTCGAGAACCCAAATAGCACTATAAGAGTTGCATCACCAAATGGCTGCGCCTTTACGGCTGCCTACGTACCTTTGCCCAAAAGGATCAAGCCAACCGTAGTTCATTTAAATGAGCTTCAGCAAGCTCAAATAATGGTACCTGTATCTGCAGCAGTGAACCTGTCAGACTGAGTCATATGAACCTCTTCCCGACCATCATGGAGAACAACGGCCTTCAACTTCAGCTTGTCACGATCACAAGCTTGAGATTCATGCTTCTTCAACCACGACCGTGGTTTCACCTTGGTTCCAATGGCTGCAAACAACTCGACATCCTCTGCAATGTCGTCATCCTATTCAGCATCACCCCTGTTTTCTTGATCTCCACCCGGTATCACATCCGATGAAGTATCCTTTGATGCCGAACCAACTGGAGATGATGGAGTAGCATCAACCTCCACCCGCTGCAATCCTTCCTTGGTCTCCGTCCTCTCCACCTGCTGAGAGACGGTGAACTTCAACGCTGAAGTTTCTCCAAATGTGACATTCCTGCTCATCACGATCTTCTTGTCTTCGGGATCCCACAGCCTGTAGCTGTTCTTCTTGACGCCCAAATAGACAAACCTCTTTGCCCGCGGATTCACCTTGCCATTCTTGGCACTGAGTAAGCCGGACTTCCAAATTCCCGCAGCAAACCATGATCTTGAGCAGTTTTCCCAGACCAATTTTCTAATGGAGCTTTACCTCCTATCGCAGTCGATCTGTTCCTGAGATGGCTAGCATACTCAGTCACCTCAGTCCAAAGCGACTTGTCCAATCCTGAATTAGACAATAACTTCTGAACCTCCTCCAGTAAGGAACGGACTATCTCTTTAGCCAACCCATCTGTACCTGTTGAGAAGTGAGTAGCAATCCCTGTGTTCTGGCCAAACTGTAGGAATTGGTCAATGTCTATTCCAACATTACCAATGTAGAGCTCCTTTATCTTCCTACCTATCTGCCTCTCCATTTTTCCTCTCCACTTCCTCAACACATCTAGGGCTTCACCCCTTTCTCTCATTGGATATATCCACAACTTCCTAGATGAACAATCAATGAAAGAGACAAAGTACTTGTGACCTCCAAGCGATGCCGTCTTAGCAGGTCCCCATACACTCACGTGAACACAATCAAGAAGACCTTCATTGTGGTGAGTATTGGTGCTGAATCTCACCGTCTTCTTGTCCAGAACGCTGTGTCCACCTTCCAACTTGCAGGTAGCAGCACCTTTCATGGATTTCTTCTTTGCAGGAGCTTGCAAAGACCTTCCATCTTCGTGTCCGACCTTTCCCTGCCAGTCCTCCGGGCCAACATCATCTGAAGAACTTGAAGTCTCCACCTGATCTGTAATCGTACTACCCTTCAAGTAGTAGAGATTGCCTCGGCGGACGCCCTTCATTACCACCATCGAGCCCTTGATCATCTTGAGATCGCCATCTCGAACCGATATCATCATGCCCGATGCTTCCAAAGTTCCCACGGAGATTAGATTTCTCTTCAACTGAGGTACATACCTCACTCCTTTCAGCTCCCTTTCCATCCCATCAAACATCCTGATTCGGATTGTACCTACACCCTCCACGCTACATGGTGATCGTCGCCCATAACGACCGAACACCCCTCCAGCTGCTCAAAGTTGGAAAACCAGCCCCGATTAGGGCACGCATGGTATGTTGTACCTGTATCCAGAATCCACTCATCTTTCCATGAGTTACTAATAATGGGAGAACTGACTGAAAACGAGAAACCTGACGAGTCCGAATCTGCTCCATCCGCCTGTGACCTGCTCCTCTGAGTATTCGTCACTTTTGCAAGATTTGTTTCAGCATTCGGCTCCTTCTTCTTCCCCTTAAACTTCGGACAGTCCACTTTCCAGTGCCCTATCTCTCGGCAGAAAATGCACTGATCCTTCCTCAGATCCCTATAGCCCGACCTGGACTTCGATCTTCCTATCACCTCCTTGCCCTTCCGCGATGAACTTCTGCTTCTTACTTCCAGTGCCTCCGCCACTGAGCTTGACTGTGAAGGATGCCTCTCATTCTTCCTTGTGTCATAACTCATCAATGCAGACGACACCTCATCATAATCCAAGGTCTGCTTCCATTAATGAAGGTCAGTGTGAATGTCTCGTACTCCTCTGCAGGAAGTGAATTCAAAAAGATGACCGCCTTATCTTCCTCTTCTACCTTGACATCCAAATTCAGCAGATCTGTAAGAAGCTTCGTATATCGGCTGATGTGCTCATTGACTGTGCTACCCTTCTGCATCCTGAACTGATACAGCTTACTCTTAAGCTGCAACCTGGACTCTACACTCTTCTTCAGGTACTTCTTTTCAAGGGTTTGCCACAGTTTCTTCGCTGACGTCTCATGTTGCACAAGGTATTTTATGTCTTGTGACAAGCATGAACGTATCAAGCCACATGCCGATCTGTTCATCTTTGCCCAATCTTCATCAGTGGTAGTGTTCTTCTTCCTCTCCAATAGGAGAGTGTCCTCGAGGTTTGATGCATTCAGTGCATCCATAACCTCACACCTCCACATCCTGAAATTATTAGTTCCATTGAACTTAACAACTTCAATCCTTGGGTGATTATTCATTGTCTTAACAGGTGCCGTTTCTTCTGCCATTGAGATTTTCCCTGATTCTCTATCTATGCGGAAGATCAACCAACTTTGAAATAAATCTCTACTCAGATAAAAATAGGATTTTTTACCTGTCCCTTGAAACCCTAGATCGAGTTTCTCACCAGATCTACTCCACCACGGATTCAACGAGCCCTCCTTGAGTCCTTCTGAGATCGACACACGATCTCCTTGAACACCCAATACCTCAGATCTGAGATAGACACACGATCTCCACCGGATCCGATCTCGAGCCCTCCGAATCCTCAGAAATCCCAAAGAGCAACCTGGATGCTCTGATACCACTTGTTGTGCGCACCGACAACAACCGATAGAGGATCCCACAAATCTCCAGCACAAGAACAAACCCAAAAAAACAGATCCAAGAAGAACACACAATCACAAAAAACGAGATTTAACGAGGTTCGGCCAACGTGCCTACGTCCTCGGGGCAATCAATGGAGAGATTTATATTAGGAAGATGATTACAATAGCTCTTGGTCTCTTTGAATGCAAGAGAACCCCTTTGCTATCTCTCTTTCGCAGGTTCTTCTACAAGATACTAACCCTAGAAAACAATAGCAGCCCTTAAATACAACAGGTTTCCGAACTGCAGATTTCAGCCCAAACCCGACTGTCGGTCGACCGGCCCGGTCGACCGACCTCCACCTCGGTCGACCGGCGGTCGACCGAAAACAACCGAGAGTTGGGCCCTGTTCAGTCAGACAGTCCGGTCGACCGGGCGGTCGACCGGTCTCTGACACTGTGCACGTTGTGCATGTGCGGTCGACCGGCCCGGTCGACCACTGAACCTGTTCTGCTGCTGCTGCTTGTTTTCTGCTGCTGTTCCCTTTCGTCTTCGTCGTCGACTTCCTCGGCGATCACTCGACGACCCCTCGACGATCCTAATCAACTTCCCCATCAATAAACTCTCTCTTTCCAACACTACTTAACAACAACAAAAGGAGAATATAGAAATCCAATGCAAAGAGAGATGTAGTGGCGGTGCAATGGGAGAAGGAGTACTCTTGTAATCTTGAAGGATTTTCAAAGGGAATGTGAATACTCTTGTGGGAATCAAAGGGAAGCTTAGATCTCTTATACCAAATTTATTAATAAAACTCTTTCAAGTTTTCTCCCCGTAAATGTAGGCCGGATTTGGGCGAGCTAAGTTAAATCTTTGTGTTATTTTTCTTTTGTCTTGGTTTTACTCATTTATTTTACTAGTTTTCTTTTGCAAGTGTTACATATTGTCATGATTTCACACTGTCGATCACGGACTTAGGTGCACAACAGTTGATGTGATAGCTTGATTGCTAGTGTGGTCTCCACAAATAAACATTGGATTCTTCGTGATAGTGATTGCAGACTTGCTATCAATAAATAGTTGTTAGATAAAGTCATGATTTTATAGACATAATTCTTTGAAGTCATACTGCTTCACATGCAATGTTTAAGGTAATATATACTCTTCTTCTTTGAATGATAAAGCTACATTTAACCTGTCGACGTCTTTTTCGAGGGATAGGCGGCAACCCTTTGATCCTAGAGTCAAAGTTCACTTGAGGTCATCAATACATCCTTCTTATTTACTGTCAGTGCAACTGGAGAGTATATCTTATGGTGCCAAAGTTCTTTGTGCCTTCGAGATATTTGAGGGTTCTCTTTGATGCGATAAAATGTAGTTTACTTAGATTACTCATGACTGCTCTTACTGCAAATAATAGATAGGGTCTTATATCTGTAAAATAAATCATTGATTCATCTAGGTTCCAGTAAATTGTGGCATCCACTTTGTATGTGTCATCATACATGGTAAGCTCTTGTTTGACCATTGGTGTGGCTAGAGACTAGCGGCTCGATATACTATATTTCTATAAAAGATCTTAACAATATTTTTTTCTTGGCTATGATATTTCTCAGGTTGGCTAATATTCCTAGGTTGATACGTGTATGCGCCAAAATCTGACGGAGATGTGATTTGGTTGAAGATCAGGTTTGGATTAGTTCACGATCGCCAGTCTCACTTTTGCTTGGGCGTGCAAGCCTCCCGGGAAATCACATGTCTTACTCGTTGTTGCAGGATGAAGAGTTTATAGCAAGGAAAAGATGTGAAATGCTCAGAAAAATAAGAAGTATAATATCTGTTCTAATAACTTATATATAAAACGAATGATGTGTTTACCAGCCTAGCTAGGGCTGGTGGAAGGACAGAATAAGAGTCATGTTCGTTAACCTTATTCTGACTTTTCACGTGGTAAAGTGAATACCCTTTTCCTGGGACAAGTGTGTGTGATCGCGTGTGCTACTTATATGATAATGCAAAAATATGCACAGAATAAGTAGTTGAATTCAAGGATAAAAAGAGACTGAGAGAGAATATGTATTGAAATTCCTCAAATGACTAAATGCCTGATATTTACCCCCTTAGAAGGCATTGGTGTTTGTTATGAGCTGATGGTCGAGATGAAACAATATGGTGTGATGTGGAGTTGAAGGGATCGAAGTGTCGTCTCCATGAAAGAAGTGAATAGCGACGTACGTCAAGGAATGACACCTTGACAAAAGAGATGTTGCTTCAATGGATAAGGCGGAGGAAAGGATGGCTAGCAACGAGCAGCACCCGATGAAGGAGGCTACGAAGAAAGGCGGTGAACTCCAATCAACCTCTCAACGGAGAGGAAGACCACGTGTGCTGGATATCCCCTACTTCGTAAGCATGTCAGGCGATTAAAGATTTTCCGCATGTTCTAGTGGTTTTGTTCTGAAAAAAGGACAGTGAACGATACCGAGATACCGTCTGTCTTTCTTGATGAAAAGATACAACCGCAGATGGTGTAATGCTACCATCTCGGTTCTCATATATGCTTCTTAAGTTATGGAAAATTGGAGTGTCTATAATATGATGTATTTCTTCCACTAGTTGACTTGGAGTGTGACTTGGAGTGTCCATAATGTGATGTATTTCCACTAGTTGACTAGAGACTTTATTATTGGTACATCAATTGGTCTCAGAATGGATTGAAATTGGAGTCAATTTAACAGGAAGCTTTTGAAAATACAGTGCACTCAGGTAAACAATAAACAAGATGAAAACAAAATTTAAACGAGCATTCCACACCCAAAAGGTAACCCAAATAGGCCTTCCCCAAAACAACTCATTTAGTTTGCTTCACTTGTAGGACCCCAAAAAAAAAAAAAAATCTCATCGATAAAAATATAGGAAATTTGTCTTTAGGCCTCGGTGATGAGCGGTGCTGTGAAAAACTCCCCATAGTTTGAAACCCAGTGAGAAAGCCCCTTGACCAAATTTGTGGTGTGTACAGGTCTTTGCCCCCTCTCAATTTTTTTTAATATCCATGTTGTTTTTGATTAGATGCCTTATCTGAGTTGACTTGAGTGGCCAACTTAATGCACGTCAACCGCTAGGTGTGTGCGCTGACTTGGAGGCTTTATTTTTATCCACTCTCTTCTAATTTTTAACCGCCTCAAGATTGATGATTTTTATTGCATTGATAAATTTTTTCAGAAATAATTTTTTTTTTAAAGGATGCTATATTTCTGTCCACCTTTAATGGGTGCTAAAAGTGCATTAAATTTTTTCACCAGAGATTTGTCATTATCAATTTATTCATAATTAGAAAATTATTCATAACATTTAAATATATATTTTTTTTATCTTTAACATATAAATTCTGTACATCTCTAATATTAATGTTTACATTCTCCAAACTTTTGTCCACCTTCTCAAAAATATTTGTTCACTTTCTTAAATATTTTGTCCATCTTGCTAAATATTCTGTCCACCTTGTCAAATATTCTGTTCACTTTCTCTAATATTTTGTTAATTTATTCTATTATTTTGTCTTCTACTGTAGAATTTTTTTTAAATGCACGTGGGATTTTCTTACATGGACATCTTTTCACAAGGACTCAAAGACAAATTTTTCTTCAATTTACTCTTATTTGTCGATCTTACTCAACTTCTGTCAACTTTTAATATTTATGTCTATCTTTCATTCTTTTTGCCCGCCTTTGTCAATTTCTTTCTATTTTAATAAATTTCTAGCGTAGTTTGACAAAATATTAGAATAAGTGAACAAAAAATAGGAAAAGTGGACAAAATAATTAAATATAAAATAGAATTTCTATCCACCTTACTCCACTTCTATCTACTTTTTTATATTTCTGTCCATCTTTCTCTTTTTTGTCCACCTTTGTCAATTTCTATCTAATTTTATAAATATCTGGAGTAGATAGACAAAATATTAGAATAAGTGGACAAAAAATTAGTGAAAGTAGACAGAATATTTGACAAGGTGGCCAAAATATTTAAAAAAATATTTAAAACAGTGGACAAATATTTTGAGAAGGTAGACAAAGTGGACAAGATATTAAATAAAATAAATTGATGAACTAGATTATAATAAACATTCTAAAAAATTATCTCTGCAAAAAGTTTATAAATGCAAAAAAATGTCCATTATGAAGTGGACAGAAATATAAAAGAGTGGACACAAATATAGCTTTCAAGCCACTGTCATCAATCTCATGTTCTATGAAAAAGGACAAAAGGACAAAGGAACAAAATTGAAAATTAAATATAAAATAGGTTTTCTATCTACTTTTCTCAACTTTTATCTACTTTTTTATATTTCTGTCTATCTTTTCTTTTTTTGTCCACCTTTGTCAATTTTTATCTAATTTTATAAATTTCTAAAGTAGGTAGACAAAATATTAGAATAAGTGGACAAAAAATTAGTAAAAGTAGACAAAATATTTGAAAAAGTAGACAAAATATTTAAAAAGTTGGATATATGTTTTGAGAAGGTGGACAGAGTGAACAGAATATTAAATAAAATAAATTAGTGAACTAGTTTATAATAAACATTTCATAAACATTATCTCTGGAAGAAAAATTATCAATGTAAAAAAATGTCCAACGTGAGGTGGACACAAATATGAAAGAGTGGCCAAAATATAGCTTTCATGCCGCTATCATCAATCTCATCTTCCATGAAAAGAATAAAAGAACAAAAAGACAAAAAGACAGTACATCAGATAAATAGACCAACTAAGTAAGGACAATATAGGCAATATGAAAATAAAATATGCAATGTGTGATAATAGGGACCTGCACACACAACAAACTTGGTCAAGTGGCTTTTTCACTGGGTTTCAAACTATGAGAGTTTTTAACAGCACAGTATTATCTCAAGGGCCTAAAAACAAATTTCCCAAAAAATATCATCTCACAAGCTCCTTCCTTCTTTATTTAAAATTCTTCTATTATCGTAGTATCAATTCCGCAATAAATCAAATCATTGGCATAAATAAACAATAAGAAACTCTTCACCTTCGTTCTTGAAATCTTCTTTGTTACTTCCAGTTCCTCATCGACTATCCTATCCCTCTCTGCTCTGGAAGCAGATCATCGGGGCTTTGAGCTAGCTTTCTGTAGAGAGACCTCTTCAAGTGTTGATCCCTCACATCATTGGTGAGAGTAGTGGTCGCCATTTTTGAACTGCAATAATCACCATGGTATGCTATTCTTAATTTAGTCAATTAGTTTTACACAATTAAATCAAATTCCAACTCAAAGAATCTGCCTGCTGCTTAATTTTCTCCAGAGAAACTGATGCATATGCATCTTCTGGAGCTCAAACCTGATAACAGTCTCTTATAACACGAGCGAAATGGTGAGTGCTTTGATTAAATGCCAGTCTTTTGAATATTCATAGAACACAAATACTGACTCTGATCACTGCAATTAATATTAATATGTTTGATTGTTAATTATTATGTTAATATTTGATGCAGTGAGAACCATGAACTCTGCTGTGTAAAGAGAAATTTGCTGATAGAAACACTAGAGAGAATTACCTCAAGGGACCATCAGGTGCTCATCCAAGCTTGTTTCTATTTGAGGAGAAGGTTGGTTATTTGAAGATCTTGCATTTAGCTGATGGATCCATTCTCAAAATAAAGGTATGTATTGACTTTACATAACTAACTATTAACTCTCTTTTTAGTTTTGCTAGATATTATAATTAATTTGATTGTGAAGGTATTAGTGAGGTGTGATGGAGTGCATTCACTAATCGCAAGGTGGCAGGGTCCCGATAAACCATCATTCTTGGGGGCTCGGCTTCCAGAGGTTTCACCATCTTCCAAATGGCCACTGGTTCGAGCCCGATTTCGCTCTGTACTTTGGTAAAGGATTTAGATGCAGACTCTTACCCTGTGACTAGAAGTGCATCTACTGATATTTCACCAGAATTCTCACTTTACAAGGTATATATGGATAATTAGATCATTTTTTTTCCTATATTAAAAATATAAAAGTACTATCTCTACCATAACTTTAGAGTTTTGATTACCCTAAAAATAACCTAGTAGCACAGACATCAATTGATATGAACATCTTAATGAAAACATGGCGTGTGTACCAACAAAGATGAAGACGTATCACTTCTATTTGACTCGAGTAGCTTTGAGTATTATTATGTATTGTTCCTTTTATTGTATTTTTATTTTCTTATAGTTTTCTTTTTATTTTAGTACCACGTCAGATGTAAATTGCAAATCAAGTCTTGTAATGCCTATAAAAAACCCCATGTACTAGTATCTCAAATCAGTGAATCAATCAATGCATATTTGTCAAACTTCAAATTTGAGTGTGAGATGAATTCCTTCATCAAATCTCTTTAGTACTGTGAAACCCTAGAAAACCCAAGTTTAAGTGTGTGAAACCCTACCTAGATCTAATTAGGAGTGTGAAATCCTAGTTAGTAATCCTATCACCTTCTTCCTCTTTAATCCCCTTCAAAACACTAGACAAAATTCAGGGGGAAAAATCCTGAAATTCCCAAACAAATAAGAAAAGACATTGTTTAATTCTTCCTTCTCCCTCTCTCACCCAAAATCCTAACCCTAGTACTCCCTTCCTCTTCATCTCTTACCCCGTACCTATCTTCTTTTTCCCTAGAAGCAGTATCAGCCGCTCCTTCCCTCTCTTCCTCCAACCCAAAGCGCCACCACTGCCACCCTCTTCCACCACTTGCCACTTCTTCCTTAGTTACCTTTGTTTCCTCACATCGCCCCTCTACTGAAATTGTTTCCTCTTCTGCCCTCTCTCCTCGTCATGTTCCCAGCCCTTGTCATCATCTCTCCCCACCTCAGTACATCGCCAACGATTCCGATAGATCTCGATATCTTCCTCGTCGTCGACAACTAATCTCGACAATCGAAATCAAGGTTGCCTTTACCCTTCAACACCTTTGACGCTTCGTTGGTCATCCTTCATCATAGCCAAGAACTCACTGGTCTTCCTCCATCATCGTTGAGACTTCATCGACCCTTCCCACTCGACGCCAAACCCTTGCCAACCCCTGATGTCCTCTCGGATCAACCGAGAGCTAGTGGGTTTTCAAAGTCACCAAGCGGGCCTGTAACCTGGCAACCCGACCTGCTTCACCAACTGGATGCAATTTGCTTCAGCCTGCTACAGTATCTGACCCACTTCTACATAACTCGATCCACGCTACAGTGCAGATTCGTTAGCAGAAATAGACCTGTTAAGCAGTCAACGTGATTTTTGAGCCATATCTCACTCATTAGGGGTCTGATTCGCCTGATTCTCGAGGCAGTAGACTCGTGGAAACCAGAGCTACACATCTACAGGCATATAAAGAACACTGAGATCGAGTATGATCCTCAGTATGTACAACTCTAATTCAGGTTCTTTTATTTACAAGTCTGATACTATATCTCTGTGATGCTATCAATAATGATTGTGATCCACTATAAATTGTGAGTTGTGTGATTCTACTTTCATGTATTTACATTAGTTTCTTTATTGCTATAGAACCTTTATCTGCATAACAAAATTAGCATCAATTAGTTATTCTTGAATTTCAATAGACCACATTTATTCATGCTAATTGAAATCTATAGACTAATATTTTTAGTTTTATGTTTTCCTGCCAAAGATCGTTTCTTGTTGGTGAAGCATACTTAAATTCTTTTATTATTGATTTTCTACACATACACATTTCACATCAATTTGGTATTTAAGCATATACATTCCATATCAATTTGGTATTACAGCACTGTTAGGTAGGAATTGCATCTTAAGCACTTTTAATTATTTTCTTACATTTAGAATTTAGATCTTATTCAAAACAAAATAAATTTTATAAAATCAAAAAATAAACAAAAATTAGTTTAACATATAGCTAGTCGTGTTTTCATTTTCAATTAGGATTTGTTTAGCGCATGCCAACCCGTGGAGATAGACCTTACATGTTTAAAGAGAGTCAAGCACCCCTATGGATCCCCAATAAGTTGTCATGATGTTCGCCAATATATAGGCTAAAGCTAGAAGCCCTAACTCAAACCATGAACCAAGATCGAGATAAGTTTGGTAGGATAGAGCCGCGCCTCAAAAATCACAATGAACATGAAGGAAAAAGTGGCTCGTTGACACCATACCAGAACAATTGTTACTTGACAAGCACCCAATTCGATGCACCAATTTTTGATGGTTGTCTAAACTATTCTGATCGTTCGAATTCTCAAAATTTTCTAAATTGGCTCAAAGTATGGACATGTACTCATTCAGTACTCAATTTCTGAAGCTGAGAAAATCAAGTTCTCTACTATGAAACTGGCTGGACAAGCTAGCCAATACTAGACAGATGTGAAAACTGCTGGCCCAAAGGCCCATCACTCTAGTTTTGATGATGATTAACTCATGTAGCTATAATACTATTGATCTTGTATATTTAAGTTTTAGATTTAATCAAGACTTAGTTCTAGCATTTAGCTTCTTCAAATGACTTAAAGTAAAGTTTTGAAACTAAGAAGTGCTTATTTAAGAGCTCAAGCCCAAAGGATACATCCAGTACTCAAGGAGAAGTCAAGCTCAAAAGAGTATGGATCAAAATCAAAAGTAAAAGATCTTGATCAAGATATAGACTTGTTTATAGAGTTTGTAAGTGTAGAATTGATTGCTCAAGCTCTTACTGTTGGCCCAAAGGTCTTCCACCCTAGTTTTGATGATGATTAACTCATGTAGTTATGTTTACTAATATTCTTGTGATTTTAAGTTTCAGATCATTAGCAAGATATTAGTTGGTGATTAGCTTCAACAAAGGAGTTTAGAAGCTTTTCATGATGATTCCAGGGCCAAAGCGTCAAGATCGCACATTACCTAGCCCATGGATGGAGTTTTGGAGCAAGTCTACTTGAAGATGAAGATCATCAAGAAGACTTAGGTATCCATAGTTTAGTTAGTGTGTTTTAGATCCATATGTAAAGTTTAGTATAGTTGATATGCTCAAGTGCACAACACACACGTTTTCATGTTTTGGATTTAGTTTTCATGAATAGTAGATCAAAACAAGTTTACTTTATTTCTATGTATATTAGATGTATTCTAGATATACATACATGGTTTAACTTGCTAGACAAACTTATTTTGATATCCCTATTCATGTATTGAAAAATCAAGTTTGATAAAAATACAAGTGTTGGTTTTTTAATAAACTTTACAAGACTCAAAAATGAATTTATATGATTAATATATGTCTTGAAATTTTTATCACAAGTTTGTGTTTCCATATAAAATGATAAAACTATTTTTGGTGATTTTTAGAAGTGTTAAAAGATTTTTAGAAAAATATTTTACAGTGTTTTTCTGAAACAGATTTCTGTTCCAGGCTTCAATCAGTCGATTAGTCAACCTGACCTAGTCGACTTGGGTGAAGTCGGTCGACCGGTCCGGTCGACCGACGTGCACAAATCTGTGCACGTTTGGAGGCACTGGGACGGTCGACCGCTCCGGTCGACCGGGGCACTTACAGTGCTCTCGTTTGTTTCGGTCGACCAGGCCGGTCGACCGCAGTTGCCCAACGGTCATATTTCTGACCGTTGGCGGTCGACTGGGCCGGTCGACCGTTGCCTGTCAGAGCTGCCAGCTCAGCTCTAACGGCTAGTTTTCTGTTGGGCCTATAAAAACCCCATCTCTTTGGGTTTTTGGCTAAGGTTTTTAGAGACAAAATTTTCAGACTTTCTCTATTGTTTTAAAAGAGTTTTAAAAAGAGTTTTGTGCTTTAAACTTCCAATCTTTATTGTTTTTGGGTTTCTGGAAAATCAAAAAAAACTAGGGTTTTGGGATATTGATTTGATCTTTAATTTATATCATATACAAGAGATTTCCCAAGTAGTTTTTCTTTGTTGCTTGTTTCCAAAAACACCTAGTTTTTCACACTTGAGCTATCACCTATCCTAATCTATTTAGGATCTTATTTTGTGGAAAAGAAAAGAGAAAAGAAAAGAGAGTTTGAGTTTGTGGTTTTTGGAACCACTTGTTGTAAACACCCTTATTCTTGTTGTATCCCTCTTAGGTAGAGGTGATCGGGTGATTGGTTTGCTCCCTCTAGTGAGAGGTGGAGTTTGGTTATAAACCCTCTTCGGTAGAGGTGTTGGTTGTTGTATTGGCTACGGGCTGTGAGGTGGTTGTTTGAGAGAGGAGTTTGGTACTCCTAGAGTTGTAACAAATCCTCTTCGGTAGAGGTTCCCTCGGTGGGAGATAGTGGATTGGAAATCCTACACGGTGGTGTAGGCGGGGATGTAGAGCAAGGTGCTCGAACCTCGAAACATATCTTGGTCTTAGCGTTTGATCCATTGTCTCTCTAACTCTCTCTCTTTACATTTGTGCAAAGCATCATACTTCATTCATATCATATTTGCTTGTGTTAAGCATAATTCATATCATATCTATTTGCTTGTGTTGTGCCTTGCATAATTCACATTGTTATATCTTGTATATGCTTGGTTGTTTGTGTGTGCCTCACTTGTACTTAATCAACAAGAGCTTCACATAGCACCTCAACCCATTCAAGGGGAATCAAGAGGAGTTAGTCCAGAGCCCTTCACGGGGAATTCGGCTATACTTGTAGATTGTACTAAGTGTGTTGCAAAATTTGCATTAGCTTCCGCATTTAGCGCACTTAGTTTTGCATTTAGTTTTAGATTAGCACTAACACCTATTCACCCCCCCCTCTAGGTGTTCCTTTCAATTGGTATCAGAGCTAGTGCTCCTGATACTTAGGCTTAACATCCTAGGAGTGAGATCCTTTGTTTGCTAATCTATTGTTTGCATTTGCTTGTTTTGCACACATATAGTTTATCATGGCTTTCATGACCCCACCTATGTATGATCCTTCTAACATTCATGTTTGGAAGATTAGGATGACCGTTTATTTACAAACCCTAGGTCTTAAAGTTTATCTTGCCATTACCAAGGAATCCTTCCTTAGTGATAGCAATCATATAGGGGCCAATGCACAAGCCCTAGAGGCCATTAGAAGCACATTACCTAAATATTATCTTATGTGTGTTTCTAACTTTGATTCCGCTTTTGTAGTGTGGAACAAATTGACAACCACCACCACCTCCGAGCTTCTATTGCCAATCCAACAAGAAGAGGAATCTAGTGGAGAATCCAATTCATAATGCTTCATGGTCCAAGGGAATGACTCCCTTGAGGTACACTCGGAAACTCCATTAGATAGTGATGATGATGCTAGTTCTTCAAATGATCATATTGATGCCCATGCTTTGAATGAAGAACTTTCTATTGTGTGTGAAAAATTAATAGAAAAATATAAAATTTTGAAAAAGAAAAGTCTAGGACTTGAAAATGAAAATAAGAGTTTACATTCTAGACTTGATGTTGTTTTGCAAGAGAAAGAGGAGATTGCTAATGAGAGGGATTCATTAAAATCTCAACTTGATCTTGCACTTAAAGAAAATAACTTTTTGAAAAATAAAAATGATTGCCATGCTATTTTGAAGAAAAATGAAAATTGTCTTCAAAAATTGATTTTGTTTTAAAAGAGAATGTTGATTTGAAAAATAAAATTATTTCCATTTCAAATGATTTAGATGTATGTTTAAAGAAAAATATTGTTTTGCAAAAGAATATTGATGCACATGTTTGCCATGCTAGTGTAGCTTCTTCATCTAGTCTACCTAATGCATGTACCTCTTCTTCTAAGATTAATGATGATATTTGTATGTTAAAGAAGAGAGTAGATTG
This sequence comes from Agave tequilana, assembly GCA_038442645.1. Classification (NCBI taxonomy): domain Eukaryota; kingdom Viridiplantae; phylum Streptophyta; class Magnoliopsida; order Asparagales; family Asparagaceae; genus Agave; species Agave tequilana. Next base: position 118,654 of record JAVJIF010013191.1, read on the forward strand.
TTTGGGCTCCACTATGAGCCAATGTGCCATGAACCATACACGCTTGGAAACCTTGGTTCGAAAGAAACAAGTTCCATCTTTTGTGCATGCACACCCTCCACGGCATACACATGCTCCACACGGACACACCCATCACAAGTATGCTCATGTGTACACTTGTACACATTGTGGACGTAAGGGCCACCTTGCTAAATTTTGTTATGATAGATTACATACTCCTAATTTAGCAAAGAATTTTGTTTGGGTTAGAGAAGGGACTAACCCCCATGGACCCAACAAGATGTGGGTACCAAAGACCACCCCTCCTATTATTTTTGATGTAGGTGTGGGCTCTCACATGACGTGAAAGTGATGACACCTTGGAGTGGATGCGTTCCGTGCTTAAAGAGAATCAATTGGATGCATCACTTTCAAGGGAAGATTTGGTGGAGATGACCACCATGTTTTGGAGACAAGGAGAGTTGCCTTCTAGGTTTTGGTAACAATCTTAACTCCTTATTATTGTTTACATGCTTTCATATTGATGTTTTCATTGTCTACGGATTAGTATGTAAATGCCATGATTATTAGATCATTGACATACATGTATAGTATTTGAGACACACATGCTTGCATGAACCCATACTTAGTGTTCTCACTTTTGTTTAAGCTATAATGTACATCATGAATCTAATACATGTGGATTTACATAGTAATCATGTCTTAGTTTTATCATGATGATTTTTATCTTGTTTTTGATGCTTCTTGTTAAGATTACTTGTTTAGATGTTAGTTTTCATTAAGACTAGGATTTATACTTGTACATATAGTGGGCCACAAATAAATCTATATATGTTTGGGCTTGAATGCTTATTTGAACCCATTAGATGTGCTAGTATAATCTAGTTTTGATGATTCATGCATTTTAAACTTGTATTCCTATTTTTGAATTTGTTTTATGAGTTTTCACTTCATGTATATGTTTGTATTGCCAAACTTTAAGATATACATGTATACCCCTTGAGTCATTTGCCTTTCATGCAAATCTATATATGGACTCAATTGTGTTTTGGATATATATGTATATTTTAATTTGTACTTGACATACATATGCCATGAAGATTAAATAAGTTTTGATGATTTTCGTGTTTTCAATGTTTAAGGAATAATTGAGCTTAATTGAATATTTTCATGATTATGATATTCACACTTTATTTGTACACTCACTTTTATTGCTTGCTCATGTTTTGTATTCATGAGTCATATTTATGGCTAATTGAATTAGAGTGTTGATTATCATGTGGATTTCATGTTTTATGAAAATTATTTTTAGTTTATTCCTTGCTTGAAGGATTTCGCACTAGTTAACAAGTTTTTCATTTTGACTAGTTCGTATTCTTCAATTTGGTAGTGATTTTCAAACAAAACTACATTTTCAAATCTATTTTTGAAAACCCCTACCATCCATGGGAGGTTGGATGGGAGATCATGTTCATGTATGCTTTAAAATGAAAATCATTTAAAACTTGAACCATGATTGGGAGGTAGTTATATGAGATATACACTTGATCTTATTGTTATTTCAATTGGTATCATTGAATTCTTTCAATTGGTATCAATTTTGACCTTTCTTGTATACTCATATATGTTTGTATGTATGTATGATTTCAATTCCAAGAATATCAATTTCAATTGGTATCTATTTTCCTTACATATATATGTTTGTGTTTATGCTAAGCTTGAGCTTCAATTTTGTTTCAATTGATTACTTTTAAATTAGTATCAAGCCTACGCATTGTTTTAGTTTGTATTTCATAAAGGGGGAGAAAATTTGATTTTGTCTTTCAATTGGTATTTATACTCCCATACTTTATGATTGAAAATTCAAATTTGGTATCATATGTTCGAAATGAAAAACATTTACAATTGGTATCAAAATCTTTGTTTGGACATTCAAAATTCATTATGTTTAATTTCAAATTGGTATCAAGATTTTCATGTGTTTTTGCTTAAAATTGGTATCTAAAAATTTTGTTTTTAAAGAAAAATACAAAAGTTTTGATTTATATTGACTATATGCAAGGAGAGCTTAACATCTCTTCTACATATAGATTCATGTTGAGTGTATTGTATATTGAAGAGCTTAACATCTCTTCTTTATGTGGTACACGTGTGTAGGGGGAGCTTCACATCTCCTCTTATGCATTATATAATGTGTGTTATGTGAATTAGGGCTTAACATCCCTCTTTCATGTAATGCATATGTGTAGGGAAGCTAACTTAGCGTCTTCCTCTTCATGAATTTATATAGCATACAACATCTATTGATCTTTGTTTATTTTCAATTGATATCAAGATGCTTCATTGACATATTTATCTATTGATATCATGTTGTTTATAGTCACCCCTTATTGACCTTGTTTTTGTTTTAGACAAAAGGGGGAGAACATTGTTTTATTGTTTTGATTGACTTAAAAGGGGAGAAAGATTTTTACCCCTCATTTTATTGTTTGGATTGTTTAACCCCTTTTTGATCTTTTTGTTTGACAAAAAGGGGGAGAAAAATTTGTTTGATTTGATTTTACTTTGAACCCTTTGTTGATGATTGACAAAAAGGGGGAGAAGTATTTGAGTTTATATGCATGTTTTCATTGCTTAAGGGGGAGAAGTATTTGTCTTCCTTGTTATTTATGCATATATGTTTTTGTATTGCAAATAGGAGAAAAAGATTTTGATTTATGCTTGTTGCATATTTTATCTCCATACTTGCATACATATTCATGTGCTTCATTTTCATATCTTATTATTTATGTCTATGCATGAGTTAAGGGGAAGCTTCTTTGAAGCTTAACTTTAATCCATGCATATATAACTCCATGAGTTTTGTCATCATCAAAAGGGGGGAGATTGTTGGCCCAAAGGCCTTCCACCCTCGTTTTGATGATGATTAACTCATGTAGTTATGTTTACTAATATTCTTGTGATTTTAAGTTTCAGATCATTAGCAAGATATTAGTTGGTGATTAGCTTCAACAAAGGAGTTTAGAAGCTTTTCATGATGATTCCAGGGCCAAAGCGTCAAGATCGCACATTACCTAGCCCATGGATGGAGTTTTGGAGCAAGTCTACTTGAAGATGAAGATCATCAAGAAGACTTAGGTATCCATAATTTAGTTAGTGTGTTTTAGATCCATATGTAAAGTTTAGTATAGTTGATATGCTCAAGTGCACAACACACACGTTTTCATGTTTTGGATTTGGTTTTCATGAATAGTAGATCAAAACAAGTTTACTTTATTTCTATGTATATTAGATGTATTCTAGATATACATACATGGTTTAACTTGCTAGACAAACTTATTTTGATATCCCTATTCATGTATTGAAAAATCAAGTTTGATAAAAATACAAGTGTTGTTTTTTTGATAAACTTTACAAGACTCAAAAATGAATTTATATGATTAATATATGTCTTGAAATTTTTATCACAAGTTTGTGTTTCCATATAAAATGATAAAACTATTTTTGGTGATTTTTAGAAGTGTTAAAAGATTTTTAGAAAAATATTTTACAGTGTTTTTCTGACCCAGATTTCTGTTCCAGGCTTCAATCAGTCGACTAGTCAACCTGACCTAGTCGACTTTGGTGAAGTCGGTCGACCGGTCCGGTCGACCGACGTGCACAAATCTGTGCACGTTTGGAGGCACTGGGACGGTCGACCGCTCCGGTCGACCGGGGCACTTACAGTGCTCTCTGTTTGTTTCGGTCGACCGGGCCGGTCGACCGCAGTTGCCCAACGGTCATATTTCTGACCGTTGGCGGTCGACCGGGCCGGTCGACCGTTGCCTGTCAGAGCTGCCAGCTCAGCTCTAACGGCTAGTTTTCTGTTGGGCCTATAAAAACCCCATCTCTTTGGGTTTTTGGCTAAGGTTTTTAGAGACAAAATTTCCAGATTTTCTCTATTGTTTTAAAAGAGTTTTAAAAAGAGTTTTGTGCTTTAAACTTCCAATCTTTATTGTTTTTGGGTTTTTGGAAAATCAAAGAAAACTAGGGTTTTAGGATATTGATTTGATCTTTAATTTCTATCATATACAAGAGATTTCCCAAGTAGTTTTTCTTTGTTGCTTGTTTCCAAAAACACCTAGTTTTCCACACTTGAGCTATCACCTATCCTAATCTATTTAGGATCTTGTTTTTGTGGAAAAGAAAAGAGAAAAGAAAAGAGAGTTTGAGTTTGTGGTTTTTGGAACCACTTGTTGTAAACACCCTTATTCTTGTTGTATCCCTCTTAGGTAGAGGTGATCGGGTGATTGGTTTGCTCCCTCTAGTGAGAGGTGGAGTTTGGTTGTAAACCCTCTTCGGTAGAGGTGTTGGTTGTTGTATTGGCTACGGGCCTACCCCTCGGTTGTGAGGTGGTTGTTTGAGAGAGGAGTTTGGTACTCCTAGAGTTGTAACAAATCCTCTTCGGTAGAGGTTCCCTCAGTGGGAGATAGTGGATTGGAAATCCTACACGGTGGTGTAGGCGGGGATGTAGAGTAAGGTGCTCGAACCTCAAAACATATCTTGGTCTTAGCGTTTGATCCATTGTCTCTCTAACTCTCTCTCTTTACATTTGTGCAAAGCATCATACTTCATTCATATTATATTTGCTTGTGTTGAGCATAATTCATATCATATCTATTTGCTTGTGTTGTGCCTTGCATAATTCACATTGCTATATCTTGTATATGCTTGGTTGTTTGTGTGTGCCTCACTTGTACTTAATCAATAAGAGCTTCACATAGCACCTCAACCCATTCAAGGGGAATCAAGAGGAGTTAGTCCAGAGCTCTTCACGGGGAATTCGGCTACACTTGTAGATTGTACTAAGTGTGTTGCAAAATTTGCATTAGCTTCCGCATTTAGCGCACTTAGTTTTGCATTTAGTTTTAGATTAGCACTAACACCTATTCACCCCCCCTCTAGGTGTTCCTTTCACTTACACATACCAAATTTTGATATTAGTTTTCATGATCAAAAGTTTTAAAGTTTTGATTTTATTAAAAGATTGATTTCATGAAAAGAAAATCGCAAAAACAAGTTTGTGTCTGTTTATATGTGTACTGAAGTTGTCCATACATATTAGAGCTTAAAAGAGTTTTAATAACTTGTTTTTTTTTGTTTTATGCATGTTTTGAAAAAAAATAGCTTTTAAAGTTTAAAGTTTAGTTTTTATAAAAACAAGTTTTATTATTTCAAAATGATTTTGAAATATCAATAAGAAGTTTAATTGTTTGAAATATGTCTTGATTTTTAATCATACATATTTGTGCTCAAAAGAATTTATATGAACTTATTTTTGTGTATTTTATAAAGATTTATTTTTATTTTAAAATATCTAAATTTTATATCTGTCCAGAACCAAGACAGTCGACAGCCAAGTGCTGTTATCGACTGCTGATATTAGAGTGCACAAGCTAAATGCAACTTAGCTATCAACAACTTCTATAGCTATCTACAGGAAGTTCAACAGAGGCTGAGGAAGTCAGTCTGTCGACAGCCAACCTGTGGCGCCCCGCTCCCGCGGATACGGGGACGCCACTGCGACGTACATACGCAGGGCGATGGTACCAACACGTATGTACGCTAAGCATCAATACAATATAATACAGGGATCAGAGCGCGAAAATACGTGATATTATACATTCCAACACAAAATAGTACAAGTACTCAGTCATCACAGACTATGACATAATATTACATAAATATTACATCACCAGGTAGTACAAAAGATAAGGACTCACGAGCTGGAAGAAGGAATTCGCGAGCGGGGAAGACGGGATGAAGCTACGACTGATCCGCCTGCTCCTCGAAGTAGGCCTGGTCCTCAGCTGAAGGGTCCACCTCGATTCAAGCTGCTAAATCTGGACATGCAAATCCAGGGTTGTTAGTGGGCAACCCAGAGAGTGCAAGAATCCAAATGGTAAGTATAAATTAAAGCAAGTGCATCAGGTCAAGTATAATGTACCCAAATCAATAAGCATGGAATAACCACAATAAATAGTGAAATATGGAAATGACATTAGAATTTATGTGGCATGAAATAAAAGCAAGTGCAGCAGGTCTAATGTCATGTAATTAAATTAGCAAGCATGGAGTAACTACAATAAATAGCAAGTATGGAAATGACAATAGAATTCATGTAGCAAGAAGTCAATTATCAAGTTATTATTAAGACTCGTTCAATTTGTATGTTTCGGTATATGGCCCGTACCATATACTTTCGCATACAAGTCGAGCGAGGTTGGTTATTGGAAATTGATGGGGAACGACGAATTATGTTTAGAATGGGTCCCGTACATGCCGGAACAACGGTCTAGGAGTATCCGGTACTGATCCAGACCGTACCGCTAGGTACCGGGACTTACTATAAGCCCGAAGGTCTTAGTAAACACCCGAACAGGAATAGAGTGTCACCGTTCCCCACAGGGATATACCTAGGGGATTATAGCACACCCGGCAAACAGGCAAGGGGGTAGGGGTGCCTGTTGACTGAATTTTCCTGCACACAAAATATTATATGTTAGTTTTAAGAATAGATGTGCAAGTCTCAGTTCTAATCCGCGGTAGCAGGGCTATGCGGGTCGTGATCCTCAGGGAGGGACTGCGATGGAAGCGTTAAGCAAGTTTCTCTAAAAATTTATCTTTTTTAGTTTTTTGTTAGTCACGATGGTAGTTACAATGAAAAGTGGTATTTACAATGAGTGGTAGAAAAGAATTATGGAAGATGTGGATTTAATCTATAAAAAGAAAAGAAAGAAAAGAAAGAAAACTTATCTCTTTAGTCTGCTTGCCGTTTGAACCGTTGCGATGATTTCCCTTTTCTTGGAAGGTGTACAAGCACGGCTTATGGATCGTCCGCCTTCTTAATCTACTCTACGAAATGAAAAACAAGCTATGAAGACCTGTTCATCGCCATTGGGCCGTCAAGGTTCCTTCTTCGGCTAGGTATTCTCGAAGCAGTTGGATCTCATGGTGGGCAAGACATTAGAGAACAATAGAAGAAAGTAGATACAAGATTAAAATAAGAATAAAAGAAACTAGAATAATACAAGAATAAAATAAAACAAGCCTTGATTCGATTATTAAACAATAGTGGAAAAATAACACTTACACCGACTGTCACCATCAGTACAAGCAGATCCCTTCCTCCATGAATACATCATCTCCTCTCAGCTTTTACAAAAGAAAATAAAAAATATACAAAGGTGGAAAGAAAACCTAAAAACCCTAACTTTGGCCCTTGGCTCTTCTCTGGACTGTGTACTCTCTGTGTTGCATCTGCAGGGATATTATAGGTGTTGGAAGATGTAGAGTCCTAGTACAACTCTCCCAAAAAGATCTTATCTCCAGAAATTCAAATCTGTCCTGCAACTTCTTATCATGTTGATCGCCGAAATCAGATTATCTACGGATTGAATTGGAAAGTTTGATTAACATAAGAGTTGTAGGTCTTCAAGTCTTCTTTATGGAGCATCTTGAATCATCGGATTTGCATAACTGTAGCAAAAGTTATGATTTAAACACTAAAACGTGTACAGTCTGAATCCGAATTCTTTGAATTTTTATCTTTGCACTCTCTTTGGCTTTTATCCTCATCCTGCAAGAGTTTAGGGTTGGGTAGAATTCTATCCTTCCCTCATCTTTAATAATTGCAACTTTAGCCCTTGCATAATTGCACTTTGACAATTGATATTTGCACTTTTACTCTTGGCTTCAAATATGGGCTTAGATCTGGGCTTTTGGGCTCGTTAAGCTTTAATTCTTTCTTTTTATTATTTCGAGGCCTGCATACAATAAATCACAAAATATTAATAATGTGCAGAATTATATAAATAAATATGAAAATGTGACGGTAAATATGATGATAAAAATGCACTTTTCACTACCAATCAGTGCCAGTACACCCCTCGGAAGCGCCTTGTGGCCTCCAGGTCAAATCCCAGGAATTAGTTGTACAACATATGTATGGCCACCATAAACACAGAAGCTATATCGATACCCATAAATTTCCGCCGTCCTGGTGTAAGTTGTTTAAATATAACAGAGTATCAAATAATAAAGTCCACATGGTATTCACAAAAGTCCAATATCCATGGTTATCCTATTACGGGGGTCAACAGGAGTATAATATCAGGAGTCATGTCAGAAGCCTCCCTATTTCAGAGGTTCAAGTATACAGGAGTTCAGGAGTACAGGAGTTCAGGAGTACCAAATGTCTGGTAATAATATAATAATCATGCCAAGTCCCCGTAAAAGTGATAGTCATGAATATGTCATATAATACAGGTATCAGAGGAGGTAGTGTCCGGTCAAGGGTCACGATGTCAAGTCAATGTACTTATACCACATGAAAGCATATCAAGTAAGGGTTAGCATGTGTCATATATCGGGGGTCAGGATCAGATGACAAGTATGACATATATCAAGTACCGGTGTCTAATATCAAGTGCCGTGGATGAGGTATCAAATATAACATATCAAGTGCCGGTGTCAGATATCAAGTGCCATGGATCAGGTATCAAATATAATATATCAAGTGCCAGTGCCATAAATCATGCATCAAGTATAACATGTCAAGTGTCGGGTAAATACCGAATACAATACCATCTATAAGTTTGTATAGCAAGAAATCATGCACTAAATATTAAATCAGCAAGTGTTAGGCATGTTACGGTAATAATAAGATATCCACATATCAATATCATGCTATAAATCAAGGGTAGTTATTTTTAAGTTTAATATAAACACTCGCCTGAAACCGGAATGAAATACTGGGTTAAAATATGAGAAATCGGTGAACCCATGCGAGCAAGCCACTATCCCATATTTATGTATTAAAATATATAAATATAAATATAAATATATATATAAATATTAGAGAGGGAATGAGAGAAGAGAGAGAGGAGAGAGAAAATTGTAGGAAGGAGAGAGAGAAAATAGGGTATTTTTTAGAAAGGAATTAAAAGGGGAGGGGTATTGATTGTAAATATGGGGAAGTAATTTGAGGGTGAGGTGGAGGGTATTTTAGGGATGTGGAAAGTGGGTTTATTTAGGGAAAAGAAAGAGAAAAGAAAAGATAGAAAGAATAAAGAAGGAAAGAAGAAAGAAAGAAAGAAAGGAACAATGGAGGGGAGTGGGGGGTGGCCGGCCCACCGCCAGCGGCCTGGCGGTGGCACCGCCGGGGGGGGCGCCGCCTAGCCCGGGGAGGAGGTGGTGGTGGAGAGTTGGGGTTGTTATTGTTTGGTGTTGGTGGAGATGGTGGTGATAGTTGGTGGTGGTGGTGGTGGTGGTGGTTATGGTGGTGGTGGTGGTTGTTGGAGGTGGTGGGGAGTTAGAGGAGGAGGTGGAGGTGATGGTTGAGGGTTGGAAGTGGAGGAGGAGGTGATTTGGTAGGGAATTTTGGGGAAGAAAATGAAGTGGTGGTGGTGGGTTTGGATGAAATTAGAGGTGGTGGGTGGTTGGTGGAGGTTGAAGGAGGTGGAGGAGTGGAGAGGGGTGTGGGGGAAGTGGTGGCTGGCCTAGGGCGACGGTGGTGGCAGCTCAGGTGGTGGAGGCGGCCGGTTGGTGAAGGTGGAAATGGTTTTGTTTTGTTGAAGTGTTGGAGAAAAATGAAAATAGAAAGGAAGGAGAACTGAGGGTTTAAATGGAGAAGGAGGAGGGGAAATGAAATGATGAATGGGGATGGGGGAGATGGGCTGCAGCAGCAGCCCATCATGCCCTGGTGCTGCTGCTGTAGGCGGCTGTGAAGGGGGCGCAGGGCATGGAGGTGGAGTGTGGGGGAAGAAAAGAAAAGAAGAAAAAGAAAGAAAAATAAAGGAAAAGGGAAAAAAATAAGGAAAAAGAAAGGAAAATAATAAAAAATTTATTATTAAATAAATAATTTATTAAAATATTTTGAGAGTATAAAGTAGGAGAGTGGAGAAGGAAAAAGTAAGAAAAGAAAATGTCGGTAAATAATATTATTATTTTAATACGGTGAAAATTTGACTGTTTTAGAAACATTCCAAAAAATTCTCAAAAATAGCAAATATTATTTTAAGATGCTCGATGAAATTAGATTCGAGAAATTTAATCTATTTTTCAAATTAAAAATCTTGAAATCTTTCGACGACACTGGCCGACACCAGAATCGGTCAAATTTTGATAAATTTAGAAAAATCTCAAAAAATGTATTTAGATAGAAAATGAAATTTTAAGAAATAACGTGAAAACCATTTTGAAAATTCAATCACGTTTGAAAACTAAAAATCTGGGAATCAGTCAGCGATGTAGACCGACACCGGTTTTGGAGATTTTGTAGAAAAATTCTGAAAATTTCAAGAAAATCATGAAAAATTTAAAATATTAGAAAACATTGTTTGAAACTAAAATTGGTCAAATCAGACTACCAGAAAGGTCAAGTCGGGCAGTAAGCTGGTATCGGGTTCCCGGGCCGGGTCAGGGCTGACTCTAGGTTTGAGAATTCAGATCCGATACACAATAACATAAGCAATCACAACCCAAAAACACATACTGGAAGAAAATTAAAATAATACGGTCGAAAAAATTTGGGACACGCATCTGGGTACGTATCCCGAGAACGGGGAGCTACAATCTACCCACCTGACAAAAATTTCATCCTCGAAATTTCGATAAGGAAAGAGATGAATATGGAAATAAAGAATTGATAAGACAAGAGATGGAGTTCATGAGGAAATTATCACTCAATGCTCGAATAGATGCGGGTAACGGTCACGAATGACGTCTTCCCGCTCCCTAGTTGCTTCTCTCGGACTATGCCTGTTCCATGAAACTAGCACCAACGGGATGGTCCGGTTCTTCAGGGTCTTAACACTTCTGTCCATAATAGCACTTCTGTCCATAATAGCCATTGGTTGCTCAGTATATGACAAATCTGGCTGCAACTCTAACTCTGAATAATCCAATAATGGCTCTCGTCCCTGATATATCTTCTCAGCTGTGACATATGGAACACATTGTGTACTCCTTCCAATGATGGCGGCAGCGCCAATCTGTAGGCCACTTCTCCCACTCGCTCCAATATTTCAAACGGGCCCATATACCTCGGACTCAGCTTCCCACGTGCACCAAATCTGATCACTCCCTTGGTTGGAGATATCCTCAGAAGCATATGCTCTCCCACCTGGAACTCCAATGGTCTTCTAATGGAATCTGCCCAACTCTTCTGTCTGTCCTGTGCTGCACGAAGGTACTCTTGGATGGTCCTGATCTTGTTCACTGCCTGTACTATCACATCCGGTCCCAAATGTCTTCTCTTACCAACTTCATCCCAACATAATGGTGATCTGCATCTCCTGCCATATAAGGCTTCAAATGGAGCTATCTTGATGCTCGCCTGATAGCTGTTATTGTAGGACAACTCTGCCAAATGTAGATGGTCTTCCCACGATCCCTTGAAGTCTATCATACAAGCCCTTAACGTGTCTTCTAGGATCTGTATGGTCCGTTCGGCCCCGTCTATCTCTGGGTGATAAGATGTGCTAAACTTCAGACAGGTCCCCAGACTCCCTTGAAGGCTCTCCCAAAAGCGAGATCTGAACCTCGTGTCCCCATCCGACACGATACAAACAGGAACTCCATGCAGTCGAATAATCTCCCTCATGTACTTGTCTGCCAGAAGCTCTGTAGATTGTCCCACTCTGAATGGTATGAAATATACTGACTTAGTGAGACGGTCAACAACTACCCACACTGCATTTTTCCCCTTTGGACTGCGGGGTAGAGCGGTGACAAAATCCATAGTAATATGCTCCCACTTTCATTCTGGCATTGGCAAAGGCTGTAATAATCCAGCTGGTCTCTGGTGTTCAGCCTTCACTTGCTAGCACACTAGACACTTCGCCACATATTGGCGATCTCTCTCTTCATCGCATTCCATCAGAAATGTTGCTTCAGATCTTGATACATCTTAGTTCCTGCAGGGTGTATAGAGTAAGCTGAGTTGTGGGCCTCAGCTAAGATCTTCTGTCTAATCTCCCCCTGAGGTATACAAATTCTGCCCCTGAAATAGAGTGCACCATCAGTATATATGCAAACATCTGACCTTAGCCCTATTTCCACTTGCTCTCTGAACTTCAGCAATCTGGGATCTTCTCTCTGTGCTTCTCTAATCTCCATCAATGTCGGCTGGATCTGAAATGTCATCAACAGCACGGATCCACTGGCCCTCCGAATCACCATCAAGTCTAGCCGTCTCATCCCCTTGAGTAACTCCTCTTGTTGAGTGAGCAGCACTACCATGTTGGCTTCAGGTCTCCTACTCAAGGCGTCCGACACAACATTAACCTTGCCAGGATGGTACTGCAGATTTATATCATAATCTGCCAACAACTTAAGCCATCGCCTCTGCCTCATGTTCAACTCCTTCTGGGTGAAAATGTACTTCAAGCTCTTGTGATCGGTGTAAATCAACACTCGGTCACCCAGCAGGTAATGCCTCCATATCTTCAATGCAAAGATCACAGCAGCCAGCTCTAGATCATGCGTTGGGTAGTTCTTCTCATGTGGATTTAACTACCTGGATGCATAAGCCACCACATGTCCATGCTGCATCAATACACATCCAAGACCCTTCCCTGAGGCTTCACTGCATACCACCATTCCTCCTGTCCCTGAGGGTGTCTTCAAGATTGGAGCTGAAATCAACTTGTTCTTCAACTACTCAAAAGCAGACGCACACTCCTCAGTCGATATATGCTTCTCTCCCTTCCTAGTAAGCTTGGTCAAAGGAGCTGCAATCTTGGAGAAGTCTTACACGAACCTTCGATAATATCCAGCTAATCCGATGAAGCTCCTGATCTCCATTATTGACTTCGGAGTTGGCCAATCCTTCAAAGCCTGAATCTTGCTCGGATCCACCGAGATTCCTTCCTTAGAAACAACATGGCCCAAGAATGCTATAATCTCCAGCCAGAACTCACACTTACTAAGTTTGGCATGAAGCTGCTCAAGTCAGAGCGTCTGTAGCACAACCCTCAGATGCTCTGCATGCTCTTCTTTATTCTTAGAATAGACCAAAATATCATCAATGAACACCAACACAAACTTATCCAAATAGGGTGAGAAGATTCTATTCATCAAGTCCATAAAGACTGCTTGGGCATTTGTAACTCCAAGAGGCATAACCAAGAACTCGTAATGATCATAGCGAGTCCTAAATGCCGTCTTCTGGATATCTTCCTTCTTCACCTTCAACTGATGGTACCCCGACTGCAGATCTAATTTTGAGAACACTTAGGCCCCATGAAGTTAATCAAAGAGATCATCAATCCTTGGCAAAGGGTACTTGTTCTTAATGGTGACTTTGTTCAATGCTCTATAATCAATACACAATCTCTTGCCACCATCCTTCTTGTTTGCCAACAACACTGGTGCTCCCCAAGGTGAAGTACTCGGTCTAATTAGACCCTTGCTCGAATACTCCAGCAGCTACTCCTTCAATATAGCTAATTCAGTTGGTGCCATCTGGTACGGTGCTTTAGAGATGGGAGTGGCTCCTGGAATAATGTCAATAGAGAACTCCACAACTCTGTCAGGTGGAAGTCCTGATATCTCCTCAAATACATCCAGGAATTCATTCCACACTGACACCGTATTCTTCTTATCTTCTGCAGTGGCACAATCCAGTTGATCTTCCTTCCTGAGAGACTTGCGTTCTCCAAAGAACTGAAACTCTAGTTGGTGTGAAATTCTGAAAATCATCTTCTTGTTCCGACAGTCGATCACCGCATGATACTTGCTGAGCCAAGTCATGCCTAGGATCACATCGTACTCTCCAGTGTCTAGTACGAACATGTCGGCCTCCAACTTTCTGGCACATAACTCCACATTGCACGCCTTGCAAATCTTGTTAGTAATGACTACCCCATTCCTCGTGCTAATTTCCCACTGGTCACCCATACATACTAGGGGTATAGAATGCAAGGCAATAAATCTACTGGATATGAAGCAATGTGATGCACCGGAGTCAAAGAGTGATAAGACTGGAACTGAGTGGACCAAGATTGTACCTGCCACTACTTCTCCTGATGCCTCAGCTTCCTCTGCTGTCAAGTTATAGGCCCGGCCTCTCCCGCGACCTACTCCGGTCCGGGTCCCCTCTGAACCTGACCCAGAGTCCGACGCTGGGGAGGAAGTGGAGCTCCTCAGCCTACTGGTCCTGGATTCCTCCTCATCGGTGGTGCTGAAAATGCTGGAGGAGCTGCTCGAGCTGGAAGTGCTGGTGGTGCCACTCGTGCTGGAAGTGCTGGTGGTGCAGGAGATGCATTCCAAGTCTTCTTGAATGGACATTCACCCACTGAGTGGTTTCCGGATCCGCATGCCAAACACAGCCCATTGGCCATACGGCAGTTACGCTGATTGTGTCCAGGCTTCTGACAGTATCCATACACAAGCTGCTGAGGAGGAGGCTGAAATGGCCTCTTGGCTACTGGGGCACCAAAAGATCTGACTGGATTCCCTCTGTTCACCTACTGGAATTGGCGCTTCATAGGCTTGTACTGCAGCTCAACTCTTCTCTTGTTCTCCAATCCCTACTCTACATCACGAGGTATAGAAAGAACTTGGGAGTATGTCTTCAGCTGGTAGGGTATAAGCAACATCTGGATATCCACCCTCAATCCTTGCTGAACCTGCTAGCTCTCTTCTCCTCTCGCTACCATATATGGTGCAAACCGACTAAGTCTCAGGAATTCAACAGCATACTCATCCATCGGTCGATTCTACTGTTGCAGCCTAATAAACTGCTCCTTCATCTCCTTCTGAGCAGTTGCAAGGAAAAACCTCTCATAGAAGCCCTTCGAGAACTGGTCCCAAGAGGTGGGCTTCTCCAGCCTCACCTTTTCGGCTTGCCACCAGGTCATCGCCACATCTTTCAACTGGATCTTGGCCACTTCCACCTGGTTCTCACCAGGAATTCTGGCTATCTTCAGAAGATCAGTCATGTCAATCAGCCACTGCTCTGCATCCAGGGGCTTCTCCATGCCCAAAAAGTCTGCCGGCTACAACCTCCTGAAATCTGACACAGTACCCGGCCTCTGCTCCCGGGGTGCAGTCAACAATCCTTGGTGCAAGAGCTCTATTTGCTGCTGCTGGCTATTCATCGTCCCCTGAAGTATCCTCATCATGTCGTTCTCCCCGTAGGAACTGTCACAGGAAGTGCCAGGACCATTACGCGTCCCCCGTCTTTCCATATTCGAGCTGACTGAAAAGGTGACAGAATTATGAGATTTCAGAAGTCAAGGGATGGATTTTAAGGAAAGAATAGATAACTTTGTACTTATAATTAGAATGTATAGCAATGACTCGTGTGACTCAGTCGCAAATTAACCCAATATTAATTTGCAGACTGGCTGTACTGAAGGTGTGAGAGCCTAGGCTCTGATACCAACCTGTGGCGCCCCGCTCCCGCGGATACGGGGACGCCACTGTGACGCACATACGATGGTGCCATCGCGTATGTACGCTAAGCATCAATACAATATAATACAATGACCAGAGAGCGAAAATACATGGTGTTATACATTCCAACACAAAATAGTACAAGTATTCAGTCATCACAGACTGTGACATAATATTACATAAATATTACATCACCAGGTAGTATAAAAGTAGATAGTACAGGGTACAAAAGATAAGGACTCACGAGCTAGAAGAGGGAATCTCGCGAGCGGGGAAGACGGGATGAAGCTACGGCTGATTTGCCTGCTCCTCGAAGTAGGCCTGGTCCTCAGCTGAAGGGTCTACCTCAGTCTAAGTTGCTAAATCTAGACATGCAAATCCAGGGTTGTTAGTGGGCAACCCAGTGAGTGCAAGATCCAAATGGTAAGTATAAATAAAAGTAAGTGCATCAGGTCAAGTACAATGTACCCAAATCAATAAGCATGGAATAACCACAATAAATAGTAAAATATGGAAATGACATTAGAATTTATGTGGCATGAAATAAAAGGAAGTGTAGCAGGTCAAATGTCATGTAATTAAATTAGCAAGCATGGGGTAACTACAATAAATAGCAAGTATGGAAATAACAATAGAATTCATGTAGCAAGAAGTCAATTATCAAGTTATTATTAAGAGTCGTTCAATTTGTATGTTTCGGTATATGGCCCGTACCATATACTTCTGCATACAAGTCGAGAGAGGTTAGTTATTGGAAATTGATGGAGAATGACGAACATGTTTAGAATGGGTCCCGTGCATGCCCGGGACAATGGTCCAAGAGTATCTGGTACTGAGCCGAACGTACCGCTAGGTACCGGAACTTACTATATGCCTGAAGGTCTTAGTATACGCCCAAATAGGAATAGAGTGTCACCGTTCCCCACAGGGATATACCCAGGGGATTATAGCACACCCGGCAGGCAGGTAAGGGGTAAGGGTGCCAGTACACCCCTTGGAAGCGCCTGGTGGCCTCTAGGTCAAATCCCAGGAATTAGTTGTACAACATATGTAACGCCACCATAAACACAGAAGCTATATCGATTCTCATCAATTTTCCTCATCCCAGTGTAAGTTGTTTAAATATAACAGAGTGTCAAATAATAAAGTCCACAGGGTATTCACAAAAGTCCGATATCCATGGTTATCCTATTACGGGGGTCAACAGGAGTATAATATCAGGAGTAATGTCAGAAGCCTCCCTATTTCAGGTAGGGGTGAGCATCGATCGGTTCGGTTCGGTTTTTGCTAATTTTTGCAAAACCGAACCGAACCGATTAGACTAAGTAACCGAACCGAACCGAATCAACTCAGTTCGGTTCGGTTTTTCGGTTTTTTCGGTTAGGTCAATATATTGTCATCATTTCTTACATTTTTTAATCACCATTATGTTATCATCCTTTAATATTATAATCTCAAATATCTATTACCCAAATTAGAAATAAGAAAAAGATTCTAAGCTTAATGTGAATTGAAAATTTCATATTCTAAAACTTTTACACCGTATTTGTGCTCTTATATCAAAACTCATATAATTATTACTAACTTTTAATGATAAGAATGAAAAAAGAACTATATTAATATAAATATTATTCTCAATTGTGATGGTGTACTTAATATTGCTTTCACATATTCAACATAAAAAAGATGGTATTACTAAAACTAATGAGATAAGTTTCCACCAGTTTTTATTATGAACTATATGATTCACTAAATTGAATTTGAGTAGATTAATATATAGGGTGAGAAATTCGGTTCGGTTCGGTCTATTCGGGTTTTGGAATACAAAACCGAAACCCGACCGAATTAGAGCGGTTCGGTTCGGTTCGGGTTCAGGTTTCGTTTTTGGTCGGTTATTTCGGTTATAACCGAACTCTGCTCACCCCTAATTTCAGGGGTTCAAGTATACAGGAGTACAAGAGTTCAGGAGTACCAAATGTCTGGTAATAATATAATAATCATGCCAAGTCCCCGTAAAAGTGATAGTCATGAATATGTCATATAATATAGGTATCAGGGGTGGTAGCGTCTGGTTAAGGGTCACGATGTCAAGTCAATATACTTGTACCACATGAAAGCATATCAAGTAAGGGTTAG
The DNA here is from genome assembly GCA_038442645.1 of Agave tequilana. NCBI lineage: Eukaryota > Viridiplantae > Streptophyta > Magnoliopsida > Asparagales > Asparagaceae > Agave > Agave tequilana. The sequence continues at coordinate 136,231 of JAVJIF010013191.1, forward strand.
CATGTGTCATATACCAGGGGTCAGGATCAGGTGACAAGTATGACATATATCAAGTACCGGTGTCTAATATCAAGTGCCGTGAATCAGGTATCAAATATAACATATCAAGTGCCGGTGTCAGATATCAAGTGCTGTGGATCAGGTATCAAAAATAAGATATCAAGTGTCGGTGCCATAAATCATGCATCAAGTATAACATGTCAAGTGTCGGGTAAATACCGAGTACAATACCATCTATAAGCTTGTATAGTAAGAAATCATGTACTAAATATTACATCAGCAAGTGTTAGGCATGTTACGGTAATAATAAGATGTCCACATATCAATATCATGCTATAAATTAGGGTAGTTATTTTTAAGTTTAATATAAACACTCGCCTGAAACTGGAATGAAATACCGGGTTAAAATCTGAGAAATCCACGAACCCGTGCGAGCAAGCCACTATCCCATATTTATATATTAAAATATATAAATATAAATATATATATAAATATTAGAGAGGGAATGAGAGAGGAGAGAGAGAGAGAGAGAGGAGAAAGAAAGTTGTAGGAAGGGGGGAGAGAGAGAGAGAGAGAGAATAGGGTATTTTTTAGAAAGGAATTAGGAATTAAAGAGGAGCGGTATTGATTGTAAATATGGGAAAGTAATTTGGGGGTGAGGTGGAGGGTATTTTAGGGATGTGGAAAGTGGGTTTATTTAGGAAAAGAAAGAGAAAAAAAAAGATAGAAAGAATAAAGAAGGAAAGAAGAAAGAAAGAAAGAAAGGGAAAATGGAGGGGAGTGGGGGGTGGCCGGCCCACCGCCAGCGGCCTGGCGGCGCTGCCGCGTGCCGCCTAACCCAGGGAGGAGGTGGTGGTGGAGAGTTGGGGTTGTTGTTGTTTGGTGTTGGTGGAGGTGGTGGTGGTAGTTGGTGGTGGTGATGGTGGTTATGGTGGTGGTGGTAGTTGTTGGAGGTGGTGGGGAGTTAGAGGAGGAGGTGGAGGTGATGGTTGAGGGTTGGAAGTGGAGGAGGAGGTGATTTGGTGGGGAATTTGGGGAAGAAGATGAAGTGGTGGTAGTGGGTTTGGATGAAATTGGAGGTGGTGGGTGGTTGATAGAGGTTGAAGGAGGTGGAGGAGTGGAGAGGGGGTGTGGGGGAAGTGGTGGCCGGCCTAGGGGTGGCGATGGTGGCGGTGCAGGTGGTGGAGGCGGCTCAGGTGGTGGAGGTGGAAATGGTTTTTGTTTTGTTGAAGTGTTGGAGAAAAATGAAAATAGAAAGGAAGGAGAAGGGAGTGTTTAAATGGAGGAGGGGAAATGAGATGATGAATGGGGATGGGAGGAGATGGGCTGCAGCAGCAGCCCATCATGCCGTGGTGCTGCTGCTGTAGGCGGCTGTGAAGGGGCGTAGGGCATGGAGGTGGAATGTGGGGGAAGAAAAGAAAAGAAGAAAAATAAAGAAAAATTAATGAAAAGGAAAAAAATAAGGAAAAAGAAAAGAAAATAATAAAAAATTTTATTATTAAATAATTAATTTATTAGAATATCCTGGGAGTATAAAGTAGGAGAGTGGAGAAGGAAAAAGTAAGAAAAGAAAATATCGGTAAATAATTATTATTTTTATAGGGTGAAAATTCTACTGTTTCAGAAACGTTCCGAAAAAATCTCAAAATTAGCAAATATTATTTTAAGATGCTCGGTGAAATGGTATTTGAGAAATTCAATTTATTTTTTAAATTAAAAATTCTGTAATCTTCTAGTGATATCGGTCGACACTAGAATCGGTCAAATTTTGATAAATTTAGAAAAATCCTAAAAAATATATTTAGATAGAAAATGAAATTTTCAGAAATAACGTGAAAGCCATTTTTGAAAATCAATCCCGTTTGAAAACTAAAAATCTGGAAATCAGTCAGCAATGCAGACCGACACCGGTTTTTGGAGATTTTACAGAAAAATTCTGAAAAGTTTCAGAAAATCATGAAAAATCTAAAATATTAGAAAACAGTGTTTGAAACTAAAATCAATCAAATTGGTCTACCAGAAAGGTCAAGTCGAGCAGTAGGCTGGTATCGGGTTCCCGGTCCGGGTCAGGCTGACTCTAGGTCTGAGAGTCCAGATCTGATACACAATAACATAAGCAATCACAACCCAAAAACACATATTGGAAAAAAACTGAATTAATACGGTCGGAAAAATTTGGGACACGCATCTGGGTACGTATCCCGGGAACGGGGTGCTACACAACTCTTGTTGTCAATCGCTCTTGTGCAGAATTGAAAAATGTGACCATTGGAGCAATATCTGTCGACAGGCATATGAAACTGTCGACACCCAGTAGTCAAACTTGTATGTTTTGCCTTTTAATGCCTAGTTTCTTCTTTAAAGTAGTCCAAATTCATTTCCAAAATTTATTTTGTGTAATAAATAGGAGTAATTATTTATTGTTTGTATTAATTGACTAGTGGCCTCTAATCTTCTCCAATAAATAGGAGTAATTAGATATTATTTCATGCACTAGTTTTGAAAATGATTTTCAAGTGTTTAATTAAAATCTCTTATTAAAAGTTTCTAGTATTTTTTTTACTTCTTTTCTTCTCTAGTTTTCTCTACATCTATCCTATATGATCTTTGTATGTAAGAGTATTTTGTTTGTGATCAAGAGTTGATCACAAGAGTTAAATCATGTATTTAAGTATTTGGAGGTTGCGGCCTTGATTGAGCTTGCAGGCTAATTGTTGAAGTTTTTGCAGGGACGAGTGAGAAAGCTTGCAGATGTTGAGGCAGCGAGTGATCTTGAAGGATCAGTTATAGCGGAAATCCTTCATTGCGGTGAATCCAAGAATGTAGAGCAAGTTGCTCGAACCTCGAAATAAATCTTCTGTGTTTGTGATTGCTTATATCTCTCTCATATTCACTCTCATTTAATATCTTGCATTATTATAATTTCTTATCTTTATGCTTGATATTATTTTATATGTTTGCACTCATTTTAATCAAGAAACCGATTAAGTTCCTCAACTCTTATTTAATAGAAATCACGAGGAGAAGTTCAGAGCCCTTTATCGAGTATACGGCTTCATTTGGTGGTTGTTGAGTTGAATTTGTTTATTGTGTTATTTTATTTTCAATTAAGTTTTAATTTTAGCATTAATTAGCATATCACCTATTCACCCCCTCTTGGTGTTTCAGAAATTTTCAAAAAAACCCAATTTCAGCAGCTAATAGAAACTTGGTTTGCTAAAAAGGACGAACTCAAGGGTAAATACGTGCCACCATAATACTACAATTATTTTCTTGACAAGTGGCATCAATTCATTCAAGGCGACAAATCGGCAAAGGAGTACAAAAAATTTGATGAGTTCCTCATTAGATGTAGTACCCTGAACACTAAAGTTGAAGCCCAAATCCTCTAAAGATTCTGAGCAAGCCTTAGAGAATACTTGTGAACAAAATTATTAGCACGAGGAGTTACTAAGCTTAAGAAAGCCTATGATTTAGTTCAAGATCTAGATACTTTTAAGTCTAACTACACTAAGAGTTACTGATTGAGGTTACCTGCGCAAAAATATAGAACTTAGAAACGTGAATGCAAGGTTCTCAATTATATCGCTATAGCAAGTGGCTATGCGGGTCGTGATCCACACGGAGGGACTTGCGATAGAAGCGTGTTGATAAGTTTTTTTTTAGTTACTAAAATCTGTTAAAAATTCTTCTATGTTTTTACAAAGAAAAAAGATGATATCTATGTTAATTAGAGAAGAGTGGAAGATAGAAGCAGATGGTGATTGTGTTGGTATTGTTCTAAAAGAAAGAAAAAACTAAGTTAAAAAGAAAGAATCAAAATGGAAAAGAAATAGTTATTTTTGAAGTGGGATTCAAAACTAAGAAATTAAAATAAAAAAAAAACTAAAATACTTACTTACCTCTTCGGCCTTTGTTTACCTTGGATCCGTTGCAACGATTTATCTTGGCCTGAAGGCGATCAAAATATGACGCATAGGATCTTCCCCAATCCCATTTGTTGAAGCTTACAGATTGAAAGATTTTGATGATGGAAAACAAAGTGATGCAGATGCATTTGGAGCTCTATCTCAAGCATTTATACAGAGTTCTGGTTGCTCAAGCTCATATGAAGACTTTGACTATTTTGTGTATTTTTAGAATTTTTGTTAAAAGCTTTGATCACACACACAATAGTCATATAATCGACTTATACCCAACTATAGTCGACTAACCTATCACCTAGTCGACTTGATCCATTATACAGTCGACTAAATCCTTCCACAAAAATATTTCTGCTCTCTGTTTGATGTCTGTTTAGCAGTATAAGTCGACTTACCTCTAGATCCTAGTCGACTAACCCATGTTATAGTCGACTATTCATGTTTTGCTGGTCGACTAATTACAGTTTCCAGAAACTTATCATCCGTATCAGTCTTTATATAGACGACTTACCTCCTCTTATAGTCGACTAATATAGGCAAAAAATTATTCTTCTAGTCGACTAACCCATAAACCCTAGTCGACTAATAGCAGTTTCTGACTGTTAAACAGTTACTGATTTCTGTTTGTTTTAAATTTCAAATTTGAATTGATAACTTCCCTAACTGACTATAGATTTCACCTATAAACAGGGATGTTGTCCTAGGATCAATTCACCAATTAAAAAACACAAGTTTTCTGCCCAAAAACACTGTTCAAAATTCTATTTTTCTGAAAACTTGCTTCCGAATTCTGAAAGTTCACCTATAAGAGACCTTGTCCACATCACATACAGATTCAAGGCTTATAGGATTGATTGTAATCACTCAAAGAGAAGTATTGTACAAGAGCATCTTCTTGGTATTGAACAGAAGTTATACAAGGTGTTGTTGTCTTCTTGGTGCAAGAGGAGTTGTACACATTTGGCATAGGGTGTTTGTCAAGTGTTGTATGTTGGCCCGAAGGCCCATCACTCTAATTTTGATGATGATTAACTCATGTAGTTATAGTACTAATGATCTTGTATTTAATTAGTGACAGATTTATGATCAAGATCTTAGTAGGTGCATAGCTTCAACAAAGGATTTAAAGTCAAGTTTTGAAGGTAGCACGGTTTGATCCAAGAGCCATTGGATCGTGTTTGGACCAAGTCAAGAAGATGAGAAGGCTTCAAATGAAGACTTCAAGAAGATGAAGACTTGAGTCTAGGTTTATTTTTATAAGATTTTGTTTTAGATAAAATGTAAAGGATAGAGTAGTTGGTGGATTGCTCAAGTACATATACACACACACTCTTGATAGTTTTGTTTTTACAAAAGATTTTCTATTTTAGAAAACACATGTTTGGATTTTGGTTTTCAAGTTTACATAACTTTTATCCAAAACCATGTTTAGTACTTAATGTCAAAAACATAGATATTTCACTATGTTTGTGTAGTGGATCATATCCATACACCATATGCTTTCAAAGTTGTTTAAATATCTTGTTTTGTATTTGGTGAAGTTTTGAAAAAACAAGTTTTGGAAAAACCAAGTTTGGAAAAATACTGTTTTTCATTTGAGCCAATTTTTTCATATTACAAAAATAGTCCAAATCATTTGTAACATGCCTTGATTTTGTACAAGCATGTTTGTTGATCAAAGTATATTGGTAAAACTATTTTTGTAGATTTTTTAGTATTTTATGGGATTTTACTTCATTCAAAAAGACCAAGTTTTAAATCCCTTTACAGTTCTGTCCTGGCTTCAGCCGGTCAACCGTAGCTTGAAGTCGGCCGACCGAGCCGGTCGACCGACGTGCACAGACGTGCACGCCAGTTCTGGCAGGAGGCCGGTCGACCGACCCGATCGACCGTCCAGAGAGCTCTGCTTTCTGGAAAGGCCCCGGCCGACCGAGCGGTCGACCGGACAGAGAGACTTGCTCTCTGTATCCTGGCTCGGTCGACCGACCGGTCGACTGATGGCTCAAACGGTCTGAAATATGACCGTTGGCCGGTCGGCCGGACGGTCGACCGACAGGCCTGACAGACCCCAACGGCTAGTTTTTCTGAGCCTATAAATTTGAGGGTTTGGGCATTGTTTTTCTCCAAGATTTTTAGTGAAATTTGAGCCAGTTTTTCCCACTTCATTAAAAGAGTTTTCTCCACTAAATTGAGAGTTAATACTTCCAATCAAAAGGGGAGTTTTTATCAAGAGTGTTAAAAGAGATTTTCTTGAGTTTTCCTCCACCACTCTCATCCTTGTTTTTCTCACAAACACTTGAGCAACCCATTGAGCTATTCATTCTATAGGAGTGTTTTTGTGAGAGGATTTTAGGTGATCAAGAGTTGTGATCACCAAAGTTCTACTTTGTTCCTTTGAGAAGGTGGACGGTTGTGTTCGCATTGTTTCGGGTCCTAGTGAGGACTCGGTGTTTCGAGTTCGGGTGCGAACTTCTTTGTTTGAAGTGCGGCCTCGGCGAGCCGGTGGGCTTGCGGTGTGTACGGGCTAGAGAGTCCGAGAGCTTGTAGGTGTTGCGGCACCGAGGAGTGATCCGGTGGGATCAATTATAGTGGAAATCCTTCGTGTGTCGAAGGCAGGGATGTAGAGCAAGTGTGCTCAAACCTCGAAACAAATCCCTTGTGTTTGTGATTGCTCACTCTCTCTCTCTCTCTCTCTTTGTCTCTTGTTTATATCTTGCATACTTTTATTGTGTTTATCATTATATGCTTGATATACATTTGTGCTCATATTGATATACATGCTTGGGTTGTTTGCTAACACTTGTATTTAACCAAGAAAGCCAACGCGGCACCTCAACCCTTATCTAGGGGAATCTAGAGGAGTTAGTCCAGAGCCCTTCACGGGGAATTCGGCTACACTCTTGTGTTATACGTGGTGTTTAGTTTAAATAGTTTGTTTAGGTCACAATAGTTTTTACTTCCGCATTATTTGGCATTAAGTGACCATTAGATTAGCCATCACCTATTCACCCCCCCTCTAGGTGAACCTACAATTGGTATCAGAGCCAAGTGCTCTGAATTTGGGTCTCACAACCTAGAGTTAAAGATCCTCTTTTTTAGGCTAATCACTATATTTGTTCACACACCATGGGTTTCATGTCACCACCCACCTTTGACATTCTTAACATCCAAATTTGGAAGGTTAAGATGTCCTTGTACCTCAAAGCCCTAGGCATTCATGTCTTTCTTGCCACAACTAATAATGCATATTGTTTAAATGGTAAGAATATTCCCTTCATGCTTTAAAGTCAACCCTACATGATGATTATTTATCTAGGGTTTCTAACATTGATTCGGCTTTGTAGCATGGAACATCATCACCTCCCTTGGCGAAAAGGATCTATATTATGCCGGGAGCGATTCGGATGTTGGAAGTGACGTCTCCAACAAGTGCTACATGGTCCAAGGGGATAACCCCCTTGAGGTAACTACTGAATCCGAGGTAGATGATGAAGACATGTCATATGATGAGCTCACTTCATTTTGCCAACAATTACTTGAGAAATATGACATGCTTAAAAAGGATAATAAAAATTTGAAAAAGGATTTTGTTTGCATGCAAAAAGAAAATGATTCATTTAAAAATAAGATTGCATGTTTAGAAAAAGAAAAAGAAGTTTTGAAAAATGAGAATGTTTCCTTGATGTCCAAATTAAATAATCTTTGTGAAGGAAACACTATTTTGAAAAATAAAATTACTTTGGTGGAAAAACAAAAAGAAATTGTTTTTCAAGAAAACTCTTGTTTAAAAAGAAAATTTTGTGAAAAAGAAAAAGAAAATGTTTCTAAAAAGAATAAGAAAAATGATTCTATTTCTCATCATGCTTTACATGCCACCACAAATGAGATAAATGTTTTGAAAAATAAAATGAATTGTTTGAGCTCCACTTTGAGCTCTTGTGCATTTAATCATTCTAGATTGGAGTCCTTATTTTCAAAGAAACAAACTCTACATATTCATGCACATCATCATCATGCATATGCTTATGTTGCACGTCATGATCACACTCACACACATAAGCATCCTAAGGTGTACAAATGTACACATTGTGGCCGCAAAGGCCACTTAGCAAAGTTTTGTTATGATAAGATTAATCATTTAAATTTTGCTAACAAAAATGTTTGGGTGCCTTACAAAGCTAACCCCCAAGGACCCAAAAGGAAATGGGTACCAAAACCCCCACCATGTGTTTTTGATGTAGGTGAGGGCTCTCACATGACGTGAGAGGAATGGTGCCTTGATGGTGGATGCACTTGGACTTGATGGACACATATATGGATGCATCACTATCAAGGAGGTTTGGTGGGACAACCACCATGTTTGGAGTTTTGGAACGTAGTTCCTTAGTTGGTAACTATTTCTAAACTCTTAGTTTATCTACATGCTTGTAACTAGGCTATACATGTCTATTTCATATATGATATTTTAGCATGTTCATGTTTTATGCTTCATGTGGTAAATACTAGTTTAAATGTAGTCTTTATCAAAACTTGTGTTTTTACATGTACAAATAGTGAGAACAAATTGGTTCGTATATGTTTGCACTTCATGCTCATTTGTACCCACTATATGCACATGTATAACCTAGTTTTGATGATTCTTCCATTTATACTTGTTTTGCCAATTTTCATGTTTTACTTCATGTATATGTATTTTTTTAAATCTAATAAATATACATGTATATCCTTTTTGAGTCTCTTACCTTCATGCAAATACCTTTAATAGACTCTTTTATGTTTGGGATATGTATGCATATTGTTAGATTTAGATAAATCATACATATACCTAGAAGTTTGTTTTGTTTTTAATGAAAAATAAATTTTCATATTTTGTTTGATAAAATAAAATGAATAATTTGATTCATAATCTTTTTGAGCCTAAATGAATATTTTCATGAAAATGCTAATTACATGATTCTTGTTCACTCACACTTTATTTGTTTGTCATGACTTTGGTTCATGAACATGTTTTTGAGCTTCATAGATCGAGTGTCAATTCTTGTATTTGGTATGATTCATGAAATACATATGATTTGTTTTCATGTTTTTGAAGGATCTTTAACTAGTTTTTCAAAAATTAATTTAACTAGTTATTTATTCTTCAATGTTTTATGAGATATACACATGATCCTATTATTGTTTCAATTGGTATCATTGAATCATTTCAATTGGTATCAATTTGACTCTATTTTTGTATATACTCATATTTTGTTTTCTTATATATGTATGTATCAATTTCAATTGATATAATCAGTCTCATACATATATATGATTTGTTTTGAGCTTAAGTTAAAATCGATTTACATGTTTAAAAGCACAAACTTTGTTTATACTAAGCTTACTTCAAATTTTTTAATCTTATGCATTATGTTTTAAAATTGGTATCAAAATTTAAAAAAATTATGTTTATTTGATATCTCAAAATTTGTTTTAATAAAGAAAAATTAAAAAAAAATGTTTTGATTTGTATTGACTATATGCAAGGAGAGCTTAACATCTCTTCTACATATAGATTCATGTTGAGTGTATTGCATATTGAGGAGCTTAACAACTCTTCTTTATGTGGTACACGTGTGTAGGGGGAGCTTCACATCTCCTCTTATGCATTACATATTATACGTTATGTGAATTAGGGCTTGTCATCCCTCTTTCATGTAATGTATATGTGTAGGGAAGTTATTTTACCGTCTTCCTCTTCATGAATGTATATCACATATAACCATTTATTGATTTGTTGGTTTTACCCCTTAGTAATTCTTTGTTTCGGACAAAAAGGGGGAGAAAAATTTGTTGATTGTGTTTTTACCCCTTTGTTGATGATTGACAAAAACGGGGAGAAAGATTTTGGTTTTATATGCATGTTTTATGAAAAGAATTTATGTTTATGCATATATGTTTTGTTTGCAAATAGGAGAAAAAGATTTTGTGATTTTGTTTTATGCTTGATTAGCATGTTTACTCCTACATTTGCATACATGTTTATGTGTCTCATTGCATATTTATTTTGTTTATTTGAGATGCATGAGTTAAGGGGGAGCTTCTTTGAAGCTTTACTTTAATCCATGCATATATAACTTCATGAGTTTTGTCATCATCAAAAAGGGGGAGAATGTTGACCCGAAGGCCCATCACTCTAGTTTTGATGATGATTAACTCATGTAGTTATAGTACTAATGATCTTGTATTTAATTAGTGATAGATTTATGATCAAGATCTTAGTAAGTGCATAGCTTCAACAAAGGATTTAAAGTCAAGTTTTGGAGCTAGCACGGTTTGATCCAAGAGCCATTGGATCGTGTTTGGACCAAGTCAAGAAGATGAGAAGGCTTCAAGTGAAGACTTCAAGAAGATGAAGACTTGAGTCTAGGTTTGTTTTTGTAAAATTTTGTTTTAGATAAAATGTAAAGGATAGAGTAGTTGGTGGATTGCTCAAGTATATATACACACACACTCTTGATAGTTTTATTTTTACAAAAGATTTTCTATTTTAGAAAACACATGTTTGGATTTTGGTTTTCAAGTTTACATATCTTTTATCCAAAATCATGTTTAGTGCTTAATGTCAAAAACATAGATATTTCACCATGTTTGTGTAGTGGATCATATCCATACACCATATGCTTTCAAAGTTGTTTAAATATCTTGTTTTGTATTTGGTGAAGTTTTGGAAAAATAAGTTTTGGAAAAACCAAGTTTGGAAAAATACTGTTTTTCATTTGAGCCAATTTTTTCATATTACAAAAATAGTCCAAATCATTTGTAACATGCCTTGATTTTGTGCAAGCATGTTTGTTTATCAAAGTATATTGGTAAAACTATTTTTGTAGATTTTTCAGTATTTTATGGGATTTTACTTCATTCAAAAAGACCAAGTTTTAAATCCCTTTACAGTTCTGTCCTGGCTTCAGCCGGTCGACCGGGATGGTCGACCGCAGCTTGAAGTCGGCCGACCGAGCCGGTCGACTGACGTGCACAGACGTGCACGCCAGTTCTGGCAGGAGGCCGGTCGACCGACCCGGTCGACCGTCCAGAGAGCTCTGCTCTCTGGAAAGGCCCCGGCCGACCGAGCGGTCGATCGGACAGAGAGACTTGCTCTCTGTATCCTGGCTCGGTCGACCGACCAGTCAACCGATGGCTCAAACGGTCTGAAATATAACCGTTGGCCGGTCGGCCGGACGGTCGACCGACAGGCCTGACAGACCCCAACGGCTAGTTTTTCTGAGCCTATAAATTTGGGGGTTTGGGCATTATTTTTCTCCAAGATTTTTAGTAGAATTTGAGCCAATTTTTCCCACTTCATTAAAAGAGTTTTCTCCACTAAATTGAGAGCTAATACTTCCAATCAAAAGGGGAGTTTTTATCAAGAGTGTTAAAAGAGATTTTCTTGAGTTTTCTCCACCACTCTCATCCTTGTTTTTCTCACAAACACTTGAGCAACCCATTGAGCTATTCATTCTATAGGAGTGTTTTTGTGAGAGGATTTTAGGTGATCAAGAGTTGTGATCACCAAAGTTCTATTTTGTTCCTTTGAGAAGGCGGACGGTTGTGTTCGCATTGTTTCGGGTCCTAGTGAGGACTCGGTGTTTCGAGTTCGGGTGCGAACTTCTTTGTTTGAGGTGCGGCCTTGGCGAGCAGGTGGGCTTGCGGTGTGTACGGGCTAGAGAGTCCGAGAGCTTGTAGGTGTTGCGGCACCGAGGAGTGATTCGGTGAGATCGATTATAGTGGAAATCCTTCTTGTGTCGAAGGCGGGGATGTAGAGCAAGTGTGCTCGAACCTCGAAACAAATCCCTTGTGTTTGCGATTGCTCACTCTCTCTCTTTGTCTCTTGTTTATATCTTGCATACTTTTATTGTGTTTATCATTATATGCTTGATATACATTTGTGCTCATATTGATATACATGCTTGGGTTGTTTGCTAACACTTGTATTTAACCAAGAGAGCCAACGCGGCACCTCAACCCTTATCTAGGGGAATCTAGAGGAGTTAGTCCAGAGCCCTTCACGGGGAATTCGGCTACACTCTTGTGTTATATGTGGTGTTTAGTTTAAATAGTTTGTTTAGGTCACAATAGTTTTTACTTCCGCATTATTTGGCATTAAGTGACCATTAGATTAGCCATCACCTATTCACCCCCTCTAGGTGAACCTACATTGTACAGGTGTTGGTTTTGGGTGTATCCAAATCAGGAAAGGAAAATCTCAAGCAGATTGCTTGGGGACTGGACGTAGGTCACAATGACCGAACCAGGATAAAATCTCTTGTCTTTGCGTTTGCATTTTTTGAGTTTTATTATGTGAATTTTACTTTCTTGCAAGTAGTTTTATTTAAAAATTTTATAAACACTATTCACCCCCTCTAGTGTTTGTGTTGCTTATTTATAGATCCTACACTTGGTATCATAGCAAGGATGGCAACAGAGTTCCCTTCATCGCAATTCAAAGAAGGACATTCTACACAACGTCTACCATTATTTGATGGATCGAACTACAACTACTGGAAGTGTAGAATGAAGATCTACTTGCAGTCACTCAACTATGAACTATGGAACATAGTGGAAGCACCATACACCAAACCTACAACCAATTATGATGATTGGAGTGAAGAATAAAAGAAATATGTCAACCTTGATGCCAAAGCAATGAACGCGCTCTACTGTGCCTTAAACAAAGAAGAATTCAATCGCGTGTCAATGGCCAAATCTGCAAATCAAATATGGCAGATCTTACAGGTAACACATGAAAGTACAAATAAGGTTAAAGAGTCTAAAATTTCTATTCTTGTTCACAGTGTAATACCCCGTTTCCGGAATACGTACTTAGTTGCGTATTCAGATTTTCAGTCGTATTTTTTCGATTTGTTTCCTGTATTTATTCTGTATGATGAATACCTTATATGATTGTTTTTGTTTTGGATTTGGATTCGTGGACACGGAGTCAGCCCTAGTCTGAACCGAAGGACCCGATCCTAGTATAATACTCGATTTAGACATTCTGATAATTAGAATTGACCGATTTTAGTTTTAATACCATTTTCCATTATTATATATTTTCTATGATTTTCTAGATTTTTCTGGAATTAAAATGAAAGTCTTCAAAACCGGTGTCGGCCAGTGCCGCTGACCGATTCCTGGATTTTTAATTCTCAAACGGTTTGGAATTTCTAAATGATTCTTTAGACATTATTCCTTAGAATCATATTTTCTACCTACATTCTTTTTCTGAGGATTTTATGATTTTATGAAAATTCCAACGGAGTCGGTAGATAACTGGTTCCGGGATTTTTAGTTTCAAAACTATAAAGTATTTCTTCAAACGGATTTCACTATCGGTCTTTATATATTATTATTGATTTTTGGTAATTATTTCGGGTCGTTCCGAGATGCTTGAATTTCAGACGATTCCGGTATTTTCCCGAAAGATTTCTGTATCTACTACTGAATCCCGGAAGCCGCCACTTCCATTATTTTCATTTTCTATTCCAAGAGAATTTCTTCCCTCTTCCATTTTCTTTCCCATTTCCTATTTTCTTTCTTTCCTTTCCTTTAACTTCCACCACACACTTTTCCTATTTTCCAAAATTCCAAATTCTTTTTCTTATTCCACCAACTCCCACCTACCCCATTAAATGCATTTCTCTCTCCCTCATCCCATGGCCGGCCAAGTGGCCAAGAGAAGGACACTCACCTCACCCCACTTTGCAATTAAGCCCTCCCTTTCATTTAATTGCAACTCCCTTTACAAAATCCAAATCCTATATATACATTTCCTTTTCATTTCAATCCCTTTCTTTTCATTTCTCTTCACCAAAAGCCAAACCCTAGCTTTCACCACCTCCATCTCCTTCATCTCCACCAAGGCAACCACCACCACTTCTCCAACCTAGCTTCATCTTCTTCTTCCTTCATCACCATGGAAACCACCACCACAAGGTCAGCAACACCAAAAGACTCCACCTTTCCTTTCATCATCAACCTCCATCACTTGGTGCCTTTTGGTGAGTAATTTCAATCACCAAGACTTGGTTATTTCTTAGCATGCTTAAGTTCACATATCATGTTCAATTATGTCTTTAAATCCTTGATTATTTAGTCATCAAACCCAACCCTAGAAATCTGTTCTGTTTGCTGTTTCCAGACGATTAGTCGACTTGACCTAGAACCTAGTCGACTAGAAACCCTTAGCTGAAACTTAACCTTTTCTGGAAACACAGTATTAGTCGACTCACCTATTTTCCTAGTCGACTAGAGACCATTAGTCGACTACACTCTTGACCCTAGTCGACTAACCTTGCTTGAAACCAGAAACCTTAACTCTCGGCCCTAGTCGACTTGACTATATTATTAGTCGACTATAGACTATTAGTCGACTACCCATACTTCCCTAGTCGACTAATTTATCCTGAGACAGAAACCCCAACTTTCTGTATCACAGACTTAGTCGACTTAAGTATCTGTTAGTCGACTTAAGATCATTATTAGTCGACTACCCCTCCTAACCTAGTCGACTAACTATTCCCTAAAACCAAACCCAACTCTCTGGAAACCAGTTTTAGTCGACTATACCAGACTGTTAGTCGACTAACTCCACTATTAGTCGACTACTCTTCCATCCTAGTCGACTAACCTTGCCTGTCTGTTCTGATTGATTCCTTTCTTGAAACATGAACCTTACCCTCTAGACTTACATCACCTATAGGTATTACTTGACTTGTCTTTAGACACATCATCTTCCATTCTTTCTCTTTCTCATCTTCACTCTACATATTTATATCAGGTTTTGTGGCGCATCCCGGCTTCCCAGGTGTGAATTTCGGATATTTCGGTATATTGGTGACTCAGGCGAGTGTTCTCACTCGCTACCCTCTTACTTCTTATTTCATTGATTATGCGCATGTTCTCGCTTTAGCTTTCATGTATTTTATTTCATGTTCTATATCTTTTATTGCTTTATGCTATGCGTGGCTGACCCTTCGTGGTCGTTGGACTTGTTGGACTTTGGGTCCTTACTTTTATATTACCACTTGGCATTACTTTAGACCTGTTAGTTATGTGCTACCATTTGACATATGTATATCACCTGACATCTAGTGTGTTATCACCTGACCACTTGGCATGCTCTATGGCAAGACCCTATTGGTATGACCTGACTTACCCAGACTATTATCAATCTCTTGACATAACTTGCCACCTGATTACTATCAATCTCTTATATGCTTGGTTGCTTGTTAATTATCATCATCCTGTCATGCTATCACTTTACACCCAGCATGATATACTTGACTTGTGATTATCATTCTTACGGGAACTTGACTTATTATCCTGTATCATGATCAGTGACTTGTTTTCCTGCTTTACATGCAGTGACCTGACTATGTTATACTTATGTACTCCTGATTCCTGATCATGTCTATTTCCTGTTTTTCCCGTAAAGTGATAATTAAACTATTGAATCTTAAAATGGACCAACTTGTATTGGGTCGGGGGAAACATGCGGATATCGATATGTGTTCGTGTTTACAGTGGCATTAGGTTGTGCACTATATATCCGGTCTTACCTGTGGTACTCCAGGGGACCGAGGGGAGTGCTTTCTCCCTTTCCTGTTTACTGTCATGACAAGGGCATACATAAGTCCCTCCTGTTTAGCCTTACGGCAGGTTCCGTCTTCAAGCAACGGAACAATCCTGGGCCGTGGTCCCGGGTATGCACGGGACCCACTGTAAACATAGTTCGTTGATACCCCCGCTATTTCCAATAACAACCTCGACTTGCTTATATATGGACGTATGTGAGTTGGCCGTACACCGAGCCACATACCTAGATATATGGGTTAGACGAGTAATAATAAAGTGTCATAATAATCGGCTCTTTAAGTTGTAAGTAGAGGTATGTGGAATGGGACGCATACCAAAGCCTGCATCTTAAATAGCTATGAATCCGTGCTGTGCCTTACCGTATTTGCTTTTCCCGGACTTTATATCGGATTTCCTGTTTTATGAGTATTATGTGTAGCTCGAGTTTTATGATGCTTATGTTATACCTGTTCTTATATATATACTTCATTTGTGTTCTAACCCTCCTGTCTTCTGAGTTTGATACTTGTGTTCCTCCTGGCTCGCCACCCGGCTTTGTATCCTACTCGCCTGGGGAGTTTCACTGACTCCCCTGGATTCTCACGTCCAGGTTATGGAGCTAGGAGCGGATGGATTCTCCCAGTTGCTGTCCAGAGTAGCGTAGCGGTAGCGTGGATCCCCAGTAGATCTTCCAGAGCCACATCCTTCCAGGCCCCCTGTGAGTCTCTCGAGTTTTCCTTTTTAAACTCGTGAGTACCTTTATGTTGTTTTACTCTTGTACATCAGCTGGTATTCCCGCATTTGCGCATATTAGTGATATGATATTCATGTAATATTAGATCACTACTGGTGATAATTCTGTAATTGTTTATATGTGTTGGAATGTATAATGCACCAATTGCTTCCGTACTCTGATTCTTGTCTGTACTGATGCTTAGCGTATATACGGGAGGGTAGTTCTGACCTACGTATATACGTTGCAGTGACGTCCCCGTATCACCGGAATCGGGGCGTTACAGGTTGGTATCAGAGCTTAGGCTCTAACCTCCTCAGTACGTCCAGAAGGCAAATCAATGGTAAAGAGATTTGCAACTGGAATACATGAGTCTTGGTTATACATTCCAACTGCAAGTGCAGAGTTATCTATTTCTTGGCTATCTTTCCTTTGATTTCTAATCCCTCCTTGAATATCTTTCCCTTGATTCCTAATCACTCCTATCCTTTCCCTGTTTTGGTTTTATGTTTTGGTTTTATGAAGCCTTATACTATTTTAAGATATGACTAGACTAGAGAGGTAGTGGCTGGTTCAGAATAAAGCTATTATGTGATCTCTTCGGCCAATTCTATGAAGTTTGGTATTCTCCAGATCGATCTTGATCTGGCTATCTTTCAGAAGACAGCAGTCGGATTCTTAATTATCGGTCTTCTTTATTATGCTCAGGATTTTCGGGGTTTTCTTTATTACACAGCCACGACATCATCAGTATTCATTTATTTCACAGCCACGACATCATCAGTATTATTCAGCATTATTCTAAAGATTTATTACACAGCCACGACATCATCAGCCGGAAATGCAGAGTATGATTATTATTCAGTTGACTTGAGAGCCCTACCTATAGTGCTTCATATCTTAATTGGTATAGATTCCACCTTTGTCCCCTTTGTATTCAATTTACCCCTAACGAAATTGCGAGGACGCAATTTTTTGTAAGGTGGGTGGATTGTAATACCCCGTTTCCGGAATACGTACTTAGTTGCGTATTCAGATTTTCAGTCGTATTTTTTCGATTTGTTTCCTGTATTTATTCTGTATGATGAATACCTTATATGATTGTTTTTGTTTTGGATTTGGATTCGTGGACACGGAGTCAGCCCTAGTCTGAACCGAAGGACCCGATCCTAGTATATTACTCGATTTAGACATTCTGATAATTAGAATTGACCGATTTTAGTTTTAAATACCATTTTCCATTATTATATATTTTCTATGATTTTCTAGATTTTTCTGGAATTAAAATGAAAGTCTTCAAAACCGGTGTCGGCCAGTGCCGCTGACCGATTCCTGGATTTTTAATTCTCAAACGGTTTGGAATTTCTAAATGATTCTTTAGACATTATTCCTTAGAATCATATTTCTACCTACATTCTTTTTCTGAGGATTTTATGATTTTATGAAAATTCCAACGGAGTCGGTAGATAACTGGTTCCGGGATTTTTAGTTTCAAAACTATAAAGTATTTCTTCAAACGGATTTCACTATCGGTCTTTATATATTATTATTGATTTTTGGTAATTATTTCGGGTCGTTCCGAGATGCTTGAATTTCGGACGATTCCGGTATTTTCCCGAAAGATTTCTGTATCTACTACTGAATCCCGGGAAGCCGCCACTTCCATTATTTTCATTTTCTATTCCAAGAGAATTTCTTCCCTCTTCCATTTTCTTTCCCATTTCCTATTTTCTTTCTTTCCTTTCCTTTAACTTCCACCACACACTTTTCCTATTTTCCAAAATTCCAAATTCTTTTTCTTATTCCACCAACTCCCACCTACCCCATTAAATGCATTTCTCTCTCCCTCATCCCATGGCCGGCCAAGTGGCCAAGAGAAGGACACTCACCTCACCCCACTTTGCAATTAAGCCCTCCCCTTTCATTTAATTGCAACTCCCTTTACAAAATCCAAATCCTATATATACATTTCCTTTTCATTTCAATCCCTTTCTTTTCATTTCTCTTCACCAAAGCCAAACCCTAGCTTTCACCACCTCCATCTCCTTCATCTCCACCAAGGCAACCACCACCACTTCTCCAACCTAGCTTCATCTTCTTCTTCCTTCATCACCATGGAAACCACCACCACAAGGTCAGCAACACCAAAAGACTCCACCTTCCTTTCATCATCAACCTCCATCACTTGGTGCCTTTTGGTGAGTAATTTCAATCACCAAGACTTGGTTATTTCTTAGCATGCTTAAGTTCACATATCATGTTCAATTATGTCTTTAAATCCTTGATTATTTAGTCATCAAACCCAACCCTAGAAATCTGTTCTGTTTGCTGTTTCCAGACGATTAGTCGACTTGACCTAGAACCTAGTCGACTAGAAACCCTTAGCTGAAACTTAACCTTTTCTGGAAACACAGTATTAGTCGACTCACCTATTTTCCTAGTCGACTAGAGACCATTAGTCGACTACACTCTTGACCCTAGTCGACTAACCTTGCTTGAAACCAGAAACCTTAACTCTCGGCCCTAGTCGACTTGACTATATTATTAGTCGACTATAGACTATTAGTCGACTACCCATTCTTCCCTAGTCGACTAATTTATCCTGAGACAGAACCCCAACTTTCTGTATCACAGACTTAGTCGACTTAAGTATCTGTTAGTCGACTTAAGATCATTATTAGTCGACTACCCCTCCTAACCTAGTCGACTAACTATTCCCTGAAACCAAACCCAACTCTCTGGAAACCAGTTTTAGTCGACTATACCAGACTGTTAGTCGACTAACTCCACTATTAGTCGACTACTCTTCCATCCTAGTCGACTAACCTTGCCTGTCTGTTCTGATTGATTCCTTTCTTGAAACATGAACCTTACCCTCTAGACTTACATCACCTATAGGTATTACTTGACTTGTCTTTAGACACATCATCTTCCATTCTTTCTCTCTCTCATCTTCACTCTACATATTTATATCAGGTTTTGTGGCGCATCCCAGGCTTCCGTGAATTTCGGATATTTCGGTATATTGGTGACTCAGGCGAGTGTTCTCACTCGCTACCCTCTTACTTCTTATTTCATTGATTATGCGCATGTTCTCGCTTTAGCTTTCATGTATTTTATTTCATGTTCTATATCTTTTATTGCTTTATGCTATGCGTGGCCGACCCTTCGTGGTCGTTGGACTTGTTGGACTTTGGGTCCTTACTTTTATATTACCACTTGGCATTACTTTAGACCTGTTAGTTATGTGCTACCATTTGACATATGTATATCACCTGACATCTAGTGTGTTATCACCTGACCACTTGGCATGCTCTATGGCAAGACCCTATTGGTATGACCTGACTTACCCAGACTATTATCAATCTCTTGACATAACTTACCACCTGATTACTATCAATCTCTTATATGCTTGGTTGCTTGTTAATTATCATCATCCTGTCATGCTATCACTTTACACCCAGCATGATATACTTGACTTGTGATTATCATTCTTACGGGAACTTGACTTATTATCCTGTATCATGATCAGTGACTTGTTTTCCTGCTTTACATGCAGTGACCTGACTATGTTATACTTATGTACTCCTGATTCCTGATCATGTCTATTTCCTGTTTTTCCCGTAAAGTGATAATTAAACTATTGAATCTTAAAATGGACCAACTTGTATTGGGTCGGGGGAAACATGCGGATATCGATATGTGTTCGTGTTTACAGTGGCATTAGGTTGTGCACTATATATCCGGTCTTACCTGTGGTACTCCAGGGGACCGAGGGGAGTGCTTTCTCCCTTTCCTGTTTACTGTCATGACAAGGGCATACATAAGTCCCTCCTGTTTAGCCTTGCGGCAGGTTCCGTCTTCAAGCAACGGAACAATCCTGGGCCGTGGTCCCGGTATGCACGGGACCCACTGTAAACATAGTTCGTTGATACCCCCGCTGTTTCCAATAACAACCTCGACTTGCTTATATATGGACGTATGTGAGTTGGCCGTACACCGAGCCACATACCTAGATATATGGGTTAGACGAGTAATAATAAAGTGTCATAATAATCGGCTCTTTAAGTTGTAAGTAGAGGTATGTGGAATGGGACGCATACCAAAGCCTGCATCTTAAATAGCTATGAATCCGTGCTGTGCCTTACCGTATTTGCTTTTCCCGGACTTTATATCGGATTTCCTGTTTTATGAGTATTATGTGTAGCTCGAGTTTTATGATGCTTATGTTATACCTGTTCTTATATATACTTCATTTGTGTTCTAACCCTCCTGTCTTCTGAGTTTGATACTTGTGTTCCTCCTGGCTCGCCACCCGGCTTTGTATCCTACTCGCCTGGGGAGTTTCACTGACTCCCCTGGATTCTCACGTCCAGGTTATGGAGCTAGGAGCGGATGGATTCTCCCAGTTGCTGTCCAGAGTAGCGTAGCGGTAGCGTGGATCCCCAGTAGATCTTCCAGAGCCACATCCTTCCAGGCCCCCTGTGAGTCTCTCGAGTTTTCCATTTTAAACTCGTGAGTACCTTTATGTTGTTTTACTCTTGTACATCTGCTGGTATTCCCGCATTTGCGCATATTAGTGATATGATATTCATGTAATATTAGATCACTACTGGTGATAATTCTGTAATTGTTTATATGTGTTGGAATGTATAATGCACCAATTGCTTCCGTACTCTGATTCTTGTCTGTACTGATGCTTAGCGTATATACGGGAGGGTAGTTCTGACCTACGTATATACGTTGCAGTGACGTCCCCGTATCACCGGAATCGGGGCGTTACACACAGGTTTGAACTCTTCAAAATGAAGGAGAACGAAACCATTGCAGAAATGGTTACAAGGTTCACCGACATTATAAATTTCTTAGTAGCCCTTGGAAAGGAATACACTCAAGTTGAAAAAGTCAGAAAGATCCTTCGTGCACTCACGTCAGATTAGGAGAAGAAAACTACTGCAATAGAATAAGTGAATGATCTCTCAATAATGTCATTAGAAAACCTTATGATAATCTAATGGCATATGAAGTGCAACTCAAAGACAAAAAAAAAGGATGAACAACAACTTCAATCAAAGAAGAAAGTACTTGCCTTCCATACATCCTCAGATATGGACAATTTAGATGACAATGAAGAGGAGATGACGATGCTTTCAAGAAAATTCAAAAGGTTCTTAAAACAAGGCAAGTTTAAAAAGAATAAAGATACTAATGATAATCCTATTTTTTTAAGTGTAACAAAATAGGTCACATAAAGAAGGATTTCCCATTGATGAAATCAAAAGGAAATTTCAAGAATTTCAATAAGTTCAACAAAAAGAAGAAAGCCTTCCAAGCAACTTGGGATGATAGCGATTCATCTTCCTCTGACGAAGAAGAAGCCACTGAAACCGCCAATATCTGCTTCATGGCTCAAGAAGATGAGGTACAAGATTATGATGAATTATTAGAAGCATTTAATGAACTTTATAATGATTTCAAAAATGAAAAGATTAAAAATAAAATTTTAATAAAGGAAAATGAAAGACCAACAATGAAAATGCAATTTATGTTTCTCAAACATCTTCTTTAATTCTCAAAAAGATGATTTTGAAAAAGTTATTTCATCTTTAAAAAAGGATAATGAAATTTTCTTAAAAGAGAATTCTATATTTAAAAAAGAAATTATTTCTTTAAATTTTAGAATTACTATTTAGACAAAGAAATGGCTAGTTTCAAAATTAAGTATGAAGAAATTTTGAAAATAGTGACAAAATTTAATAAAGAAAAAGAAATTTAAATGATTTATTATCTTATCACAAGATGTCAAAAAATCATTTTGGTCTTAGATTTTCAAAAGATAAGATTTACAAACCTACACATGTTGGTCTTGGATTTTCAAAAACTAATTTTTGTAAAATCTACACATTTTTATAATAATAATCCATATAATTCTTTTGTGAAAAAAATACTAATACTATTTCAAAAAGAATTTGGAACAAATATATATGGATTCCTAAAAATCTAAATAATGTTTCTAAAAATGCTTATATTGCATCTTATATACATGATGTGTGTAATTCTGGTAATTATGTTTATACTAACAAATGGAAACCAAATTCCAATTGGATTTGAGCTCCTAAAAGCAAATCTTTTTGGACCCTATCATGATGGTGATTGAGATTTTCCGGCACACAAAAATAAGAATTTTAGATTTAGAACAAGATGTGCAAGTGCTCAATTCTAATCCGCGGTAGCAATGGCTATGCGGGTCGTGATCCTCAGGGAGGGACTAGCGATGGAAGCGTTTAAGTAAGTTCTCCAAAAATTCTTCTTTTAGTTATTAAAAGGAAAATAAGAAAATATTAGTTAAAGTTAGTTTAGAAAGAAAGCGGTATTTACAATGAGTCGGGAAAGAAAGAGTTGGTAGATGGTGATTTAATCTACAAAAAGAAAAGAAAAGAAAAGAAAAGAAAAGAAAGGAACACTTACCTTATTTGGTTGAGAAAATACGTGAAAACCTTACATGTTCTACCTTGCTTAGGAGGCGTTCAACGCATAAACCATAGGATCGAGCTCAGTCCCCTATTCGCATTATATCATCAAGCTGGGCAAGAATGAAGTGATACGGACCTTGAGGAGGAGAACATCTCCATGAAGTATCGTTGGCACTCGCTAAGACTCGTTATACTTGCGCTTCGAAAATCACTTGCATGCTCATCAACAACCACAGAGATAAAATAGAAAAGGAAAAGAAAACAAAAAGAAAAGTAAACAATGAACATAAGAAAAATATTACCTTTATTGCTTTAATCAATGGCAGAAAAGAGGAGGGTACATCGGTGTCACCTCAACATAGGCCTCTCTCTCTCTTAAAAAAAATAGAAATTACAAAAGAAAAATAGAAACCTAACTACAAACTAGAAGAAAGCCTAAAAACCCTAACTTTTGGCCCTGTACTGCGCTGGACGACGTTCTCGGTTGCAGTGCAGGGTATTTATAGGTGTAGAAGGAAGTAGAGTCCTAGAACGACTCCTCCACGAAACCAGCTGGCCGGATTCGACAGGAAGCCGCGTTTCCGCGGCCAGGTAGTGGCTGATGGCCACGCGCTTTGGCGCGTGCCTCCCCTGGTTCGTCCATCTGGGCGTAGTCTTCTGGAAGTTGCATCCTGACTCTTTATTTTGGGATTTCAGGATAACTTGGGAAGCA
This sequence comes from Agave tequilana, assembly GCA_038442645.1. NCBI lineage: Eukaryota > Viridiplantae > Streptophyta > Magnoliopsida > Asparagales > Asparagaceae > Agave > Agave tequilana. The sequence continues at coordinate 159,682 of JAVJIF010013191.1, forward strand.
AGTTACCTAGATCCCAATCTTTTATCAACGAATTTACTATCCTTCTTTGGCTTTTATCCTCATCCTGTAAGTGTTTAGGGTTGAATAGAAGTCTATCCTTCCCTCTTCTTTTAGTATTTGCAACTTTTGCCCTTGGTATTTGCAATTTTGACAATTGTTAATTGCAACTTTTACATTGGGCTTTAAACATGGGCTTTTGGGCTCTTTTTGAGGCTTTATTCCTTTATTTTTATTTCTCAAGGCCTGCACACAATAAATAATAAAATATTAGTAAATGTGCAGAATTATAGGAATAAATATGAAAATGTGTTGGTAAATGTAATGATAAAACTGCACTTTTCACTACCAATCAATGGGTACCATACAAAATATTTTATCTTATAGGTACCTTATAAAGAAAATTGGATACTTGATAGTGGTTGTTCGAAACACATGACCGAACATATTCAACTACTATCTTCCGTTCAAATCAAAAAGGGAGGTAAAGTAATATTTGGAGACAATAACAAAGGAAAGGTTACTGGTATCGACATGGTTGGTAACATTTCGATACCCCTTATTGAGAATGTTCTTTTGTAAAAGGTTTAAAACATAATCTATTAAGTATTAGTCAATTATGTGATAAGGGTTATAAACTTGTTTTTGAAAAAGATGCATATCTTATATGATACTAACATGAAAGATATTCTGTTTAAAGGTTCTCGTAACAATAATATTTATGAGTTATCAATAACTTATATATTATCAAATGATAACTTATGTTTACTTGCTTCAAATAATGATTATTTTTATGGCATAAAAGATTTGGTCATTTGAATATGAAAACAATTTCTAAGATTTCTAGATTTGATTTAGTTAAAGGTCTTCCATAAATAGCTTTTAAAAAGGATTATTTTTGTGATTCTTGTCAATTAGGAAAACAAGTTAAATCATCTTTTAAATCTAAATATTTAGTTTTTACTAATAGACCTTTAGAACTATTGCATTTGGAGTTATTTGGTCCTACTCGTGTTGCTTCTTTAAACAAAAGTAGGTATGTTTTTGTAATTGTTGATGATTATTCACTTTTTTTGGGTAATTTTTCTAAAAATAAAAATGATACTTTTAATAAATTTTCAAGTTTTTGTAAAAGAATTTAAAATCAAAAGTCTCTAAACATAGTCACTTTCGAAGTGATGATGGAGGAGAATTTGAAAATGAATCTTTTGCAAATTTCTGTGTTAAGTATGGTATTACACATAACTTTGCATTTCCTAGAGTATCTCCTCAAAATGGTATTGTAGAGAGAAAGAATAGGACTTTGCAAGAATGTGCTAGAACTATACTTATGGACAGTCATTTACCAAAATGTTTTTGGGCTGAAAATGTTGGTACTGCATGTTATGTTTTAAATCGTGTGCTTATTCGACCTATTTTAAGCAAAACATCTTATGAATTGTTATATAACAGAATTCAAAAAGTTTCTTACTTCAAGATTTTTGGATGTAAATGTTTTATCTTAAATGCAAGAGATGTTTTAGATAAATTTGATGGTAGATCCAATGAAGGTATTTTTGTTGGCTATTCTACTCAAAGTAAAGCATATAGAATATTTAATAAGAAAATATTTACTATTGAAGAATCATTGTATGTTAAGTTTGATGAATCTTTGATTAAGCCTATTTCTAATACTTTTTCATATGACGTTGATGATATCATAGATATTCCTATTGATAATACTGTTATATCTTCTGATGATACTAACATTTCTAATATTGATGAGACTCATACTGAGTTACCTAAAGCATATGTTGAAGTAAGGAATCATCCACATGAGTTGGTTATTAGAGATATAAATCAAGGCGTTCAGACAAGATCCAAGTTGAACTACATGACACAAATTGCTTTCATATCACTCATTGAACCGAAGAATATCAAAGAAGCATGTGTAGATGATTTTTGGACTATTGCAATGCAAGAAGAGTTGAATCAGTTTGTCATAAATGATGTTTGAGATCTTGTACAACGTCCTACTGATCATCCAGGCATCGGTATCAGATGGGTCTTTAAGAACAAACTGATGAATCAGGTCAAGTTATTAAGAACAAAGCAAGTTTAGTAGCACAAAGATACAATCAAGAAGAAGGTATTGATTTTGATAAAACTTATGCACTAGTAGCTAGACTTAAATCAATTCGTATTTTACTTGCTTTTGCTTGTTTTATGAATTTCAAACTTTATCAAATGGACGTTAAATGTGCCTTTTTAAATGGTTTTATTAAAGAAATTGTTTATGTTAAACAACCTCCAGGTTTTGAACATGAAAAATTTCAAACCATGTTTTTAAACTAAAGAAAGCTTTATATGGTTTAAAAACAAGCACCTTGTGCTTGGTATGATAGATTAAAAAGTTTTCTTTTAAATTTTGATTTTAAGATGGAAAGAGTAGATACAACTCTTAATTGATTAGCCTTACACCTATTCACCCCTCCTATAGGTGTAATTTCAGTGGGACTATTTGTTCCGCCCAAAATCCAAACAAGAATAAAACTATGCATATCGAAGCATGTAAATCAACTCAATAAAATTATCATAGTACACATGATTAAATTCTTTAACAACATGTTTTTTTTAGAAATATGAGCAATAGAAGTAGCAGGAACAAATCACACATTATTTTATTAATTTGATTGAAAAGCATGACTAAAAGCAAAAAACGCAATTGATTCATGAAGGAAAATTATTGATTTGAAGCTACTTAATTAAAATAATAATAAATAATTAAAATCTGAATTAAAGTAAATAAAGCATTAGGGAAAAAAAGTTTAGCTTGATGATCGAGGCGTGTAGGGTACTGTCCCAAAATCAAATTGCGCTTTCTTTTCAAGGCTTAATGACAGTGATCCCGGAGATACAACGACCCTCGGTGAGGCGAGCTCTTTCTCGTCGGCATGAACTCCAAGAAGGTTTTTGTGAATACTTTTAAAGCTTTTGGGAACCAACTGTCACGCCCCGCTTCCCAAATACGCGAAAACGGAGTCACGATAAAAAGTCGACGATATATATTCGCGAGAAAAATACCCCATGCATATACAACCTAAAGTAACCTGAACAAGCTATATAATCACTACGATAAATTAACATCACTGCAATATCACATATAAACATCCACACATGATAACAGATAAATAAATGAATAGAACAAGCATGAGGTTAATGCCTAGAATCATGAAAGCAATAGAATAAAGAAGAGACAGAAAATACCGAGAAAAGTTAATCGAGTAAGAAAGAACTCCGGCTCCTCAAGATGCCTGTGATCCTCTCCGAACCTGATCAGTAATAAATAACCACAAATCTAAATATACAAATCCAGGGAGTCAGAACTCCTAGTGAATGTGTAAGAGTAAACTGGAAAGTACATGTGCATATAACATGTGAGCAGATAAGGAAAATATATAAACTGGAATAAGAAATGACATGAATAAAGTAAATAAACAGTAATGTGGATAACACACAGTAGAATATGTATCCAGTCAGGTATTCAATCAGGTGTCTATCACGATCTATATATTAGGAGGGTAGGGTCAGTCAGTACTAGAGTCAAATGTCCAATCTGGTCAGGTGTAACATCGGGTGTCCAAAATACATACATGTATCAGGCAAGGACAATCAGTTATAGTACATTATTATTTATTACGTCAGCGAACATCAATTGCCACCTGTAATAGATGCATCTCATATTACGCCTATCACACGTGTCAATCGAGATCCTAAGTTATTGAAACTGATTGGTTGGAGACATTGTTCATACTTTAGGTGGGTCCCGTATTGTTCATATTGTTACTGTTATTGTTATTGACTACCTAGCGGTAAGACCTAGTTCAGTCATTACTTATTCTGAATATCATGATTTACCTGAAAAACTTGACTTATTATATATAACATCTACCTGATAACTATATTGTCCATGTTACCATAATTGCTAGAAAAATATTGTATATGGTAACAACACCTCATGTTATACTTGTTACATGTCATGTTATACTGGTATCCTGTTCACTGACATTATATATCCTATTATACCGGTATCATGATTAATATGTTGACGTTGTTACCGTGACTATCACCGAGTTATCCTAGTGATCTAAGTAACATGCACATTAACTAATCTTGATAAACTAATAGCATGACATTAAACGACCTACACGGGGATTGGAGAAATTGATAAAGAAGACAATGTCTGTATTTTGGGTAAATTTAGGATATAGGTTGCGCAGCCGAAGGAGCGTTCCACTGCAGGGTTCCTGGGGGGTGACTGACACCCCGTCATGTTCTTGTTCCTGTTATACATGTTATACATATTCCTGACTACCTTGCGGTAGGTCCTGGTTCAGCGTCAGGAGTCTAAGTCATGGTTCCAGATATGTACGGGACCCACCTAAAGCATGGACAATATCTCCAACCAATTTCAATAATTTAGGATCCTGATTGACACGTGTAGTAGGCGTAGTATGGGATGCATCTATTACAAGGGCAATTGGTGTTCGCTGATATAATTAATATTGATAAATTGTTACAATGTACTATAATTGACTGTACTCACCTGACTGAACTCATATAAGTTATGATAGATATATGATTGTACACATGACCGGATTGTGACATATTATTGTACACATGACCAGATTGTATACCAAACTAGTGACATATGCTAGGTTACACATCTTGACATCAGTTATTGTTTACAGTTGTACTAGTTATTTTTTATCTGCAGACTTATTCATGTTATTATTATTCAGCTATCTTTTATTTTCAGCTTTAAACCTATTGTTATTTTATAGATGTTTTATGTTATTGATCAGGTGTTCGTTGAGATCGTACATGTTGCGAGGAACTGGAGTTTCTCTCTTCTTGATTATCAGTATTCCTGCTCTTTTATTCATGTTATTTCCTGATTCTCTCTATATAGTTTCCAGTCACCATTTCATATTCTTATTCATATGCTATCATTGTGTTAGATATTTATATGTCATATTGCAGTGATATTGATTTATCGCAGTAGATTTTATAGCTTGTTCAGGTTACTTTAGGTTTAGCGTGTATACGTAGCGTATTCTCCTCACGTATATACGTCGTCGACTCTCGTCGCGACTCCGTTTTCACGTATTTTGGGAAGCGGGCATGACACCAACAGATATTGAAAGTCTAAAAGAGAAGAAATCTGAGAGTGAGAGAGAGGAAGAGAGTTGTACTGATTTTTGTCCAGTATATTTTCACTCTAAGGGAGGTGGTATTTATAGGCTCATGAAAGAACTTGTTAGGTTTAAAATTAGACACACTGGGAAAATGTGTATAAGAATTTGCCATATTTAAAATATCTTTAATTGGCTGGCAATTGATCGACTGCATGATAGTCACAATTAAAATGTGTTTAATTGATTGACAATTAATTAATTACATGTTGATCACATTTGAAATGTATTTAATTGGTTGGCTTGCACATTGATCATATTTGAAATTTACTGGCAATTAATTGCAAGCTTTCACAATAAAAACAAGTCAAAAAATAAAAAATAAAAAAGAGGTGAAAGAATATAGTAATTCAAATCAAGTTTTTAATTACACTACTCCAACAGTAACGCCTACAAAGTTGACATGCTATCTCGGCATGCAAAGTATAGATTTGTGCTAGTTATACATGCATTCCTTTATTATGTTACATGCACCTTACTACCATCCTTCACTTCATTGCTCTCTCTCTCTCTCTCTCTCTCTCTCTATATATATATATATATATATATATACACACACACACACACACACACACACACACACACACACACACACACTATAGCCTATGAATCATAATTTATTTAAAAAGCAACTTAACTAAGTGAAGTGGTTTATTTTTCATTTTTTGAATATCTAGCATCACGTGAGCATTGCACAGAGTGTTTGCTAATATATAGAACAATTTTTAGCTCTCGTTTAGCAATAAACAAAGGGGGAACTCCAAAATTCAAATAGAACAAATCTATAACTACATTCATTTACATAATAGAAAATAATAGATAGAAAAATTATAAACAAAATTAATCTCTAAATAATAGAAGAATCTAATAACAGAACAAATCACTATTCACAATGAAAATATAGGTAGAAAATTTCAAAAAAATGAAAATATTGTATAGAGTATCAGTGCTTCTCATATAGTATGATTAAAATAAAGCTTATTTTGGAGGAATTTAGTGCACGTGATGCATGGGTAAATCTCAAAAGTGCATGAGTTTTGATCCTCTCACTAATTAACATGTGTAGATTAAGATGTACGGAGCAAATCATTGAAAGAATGACCCATCAGTAATCAACATAGGACCCATTGTAGATAGTGATCTACAATGCCATTGCAGATCACATTTTCCCATGTATTGAGAAAAAAAGATTTATAATGACCTTGTAGATTGCTATCTATAATAGATGTCATGTGGAGCATTTTAGGACCATCCTATACATCCTGATCCACACACGACACTTAATATTAGGATGAAAAATCAAGTGATCTGACGATCATTTACCCATGAACCAAGTGCATCAAATTCCTTGAAAATAAGCATTATTTCAGCCTTATAAAAATTTAAATTATATTCATTTTTCTTTAAATAACTAGTGACAAAAGAGTAGGGGTAGAAATGAACCGGATCGAATCGAATAGTGTAGTATTCGAAATCAAATTCGGTTCATTTTGCAATATTTGGATTCGAATTTCGAATCGAATATTTGGTATTTGATAAGTCTTCGCGAATATTTAGTTCAACGCAGTATCATCGAAACTATTTGTGAAATATTTAGTTTCAATTTGATATTCAATTTGTTCACAAATATTTGATTTGTTTACATGGATTATTTTGTTTACTTAATTAATTTTATCATTAGAATTCTTCAAAAATTAACAATTACAAAAATGAGAAATCAAATGTAATTATATATATTTGCTACATTATAATTTAATAGGGGCTTAAATGCATATATACTCAACGATTAGATCATCGAACTATGAATCAAATACTAAAATGCTCATATTTGATTCGTTTAATTCGCGAATATTAAAAATATTTGCTTAATCTTAATTGATCACCCAGATCGAATTCGATTAAATAGTTAGACGAATATTTAGCGAACTATTTGATAATTATTCGCTCAACCTCCACACCCACAAAAGAGTATGCTGATTTACAAAACAATTCAAAAAAATAAATAAGGAGAAAATAACTCAAGATTACAGAAACACGGATGCTTAAAAAGGTACGAGTATGCAATTCTAAAACCATAAAGGGTGTATATGCTAAAAAGTCTCAGAAAAATTCAAAAATAACCGTTATGCTAGCTGTGCTGCTTTGATTGAAATCTGTCGTTGGTAGCTTAATTCTCAAGCTAATTAAACTGACCGTTAGATTAATGCCACAATCAGCCTCAATAATAAATACCCTTTCTAAAACGCTTCTTTCTCCCCCGGCTCAGAAACCAAAGTCCCTCCACTTTCCTCTTTCTCTGCCAACTCCAAACCCTAACCCTAACCCAATTAAGAAGAAATATACCCCCTTTCTTCTCTCGCGACCTGGATGCAAGTTTCAGATCAAGACGCTGCTGATTGATCGTCCCCTCCTCAGCTTGTCTAGATCTTCGGCAAGAACGATCCAAAGTGAAGCGCTACAAATGGGAGCCCATCAGGGACGATCCCTGGGTACAACGAAAAAGAGGTCCTTTTTGTCCTCTCTTCTCTTCTCTTCTTTACTTTACTTCCTTCGATTTCTTTTTGTTTTCTTCCTTGTTTGCGATGGATAGAGATACGTGGAGATGTTGATTGTTCCTTTTTGTGGGGTGGATGTTAATTAACAGATGTGTGTGGCCTCTCATGGCATCCGATCGGATCATTTATCCAAGTGCTTGATGATTCCACGGACTCAATTGTTAATCAAGGTAATAATCATGGTTTAGATCAGTAGAGATCGACAATTCCATTTCTTTATTTTCTCTTTTATGTTCTTTTCTGTTCATTTCGTTTCTTTTCACATTGGGTTGTCTTAATCTTCTTCCCCTTGCGATTCTTGCCTTCTTGACTCTCAGGAAGGGGAAAAAAGTTAATAACTTTTTATTTCTTTAATTGGTTTAACTTTCATGCAAATCCGTTGTGTCTTCAACAGTTCATCCTCTCTATAGTTAATTGATAAACTTATTTTATTAGATTTTAGTAATAAATATTAGTAGAATATTTTCAGCCTATTTATTTGATAATAATTCTGTAAGTAAACTTTCATCATCTTATCATTTTTGTCCTTGTATCTGATATGCTGAACATATGTATCAGAGAGACTGATATTCTCAGTGATTGTGTGCAAGCATAAATGTTTGGCATTAGATTTTAAGAAACAACAAAGTGTTATCATCGTCATCTTCATCATCATCAAGAAGTCCCACTTTTAGAGAAATAGGCGCCTCCTGTGTAAGGACCATTTTAGAAGAATTTAATGATTTAACTAATTCTAACAAATTTCATTAGATCAATCAGGATATTTTCTGAAAGTTGAAGGATCCTGCTGTAATTTTAGGGGATAAGAGGTTTCAGTGAAATTGCTAAAATGTGGAAGGGTTTTTGTTATCAAAGACTATAGTTTAACTCCTATTTCTTTTTTTTAGATTGCAAGGTGGAGAAGCAAAGTACAATAAAAAAAAATAATAATTGACTATTAGCCAAGGTGAATGAATGAGACTCTTGAAGAAACTCATTCTGGATCAATGCGGTATTGCCCCTTCGTAAGAAACTAAGAAACTAAACAATGTTAGCCTGTTTTATATTGTTATGTTGTTAAGTCACTGTTTTTTTATTAGACAGTATCTTACAAAACTGAAATTCCTTTAACAGCTTTGTCATATTAGTTTTGTATTTAAAAACCCGTTATCTAACTATATTCTTGTTTCAGATTTTGGTTCTCTTTGGTTTCAAGTGACATGTTTTGCCTCCTTACATCCTAAGGGTCTTAGTTAAGGTAATTTATCAAGACAGATGCTCACTAATCACTCCTTTTGGTATGCACAAGACAAAGATCAAAGATTCTTAACGGCACTGGGCAATGCTTTTAGACCATTGCTTGGCTGGGTTTTCTAATCGGCTGAATCTGTACCTTCTGAACTCAGTTTTTTTTCCCTTTTGCAAGTTATAACTGAAATTTAGTTTAAAATAGTCTGCTTGAATATCGTCAGTTATAAGAAAGAGATTAAACCAATTACTGATAAATATTGAATACTGACAACTCATATATTGCATTTTTTTCCATGTCAGGTCAACTCACAATTGCATGGCCAAAGAAAAAACTTGGTGCCTTATCTTGTTAGGGAAGTAGTCTGAAACACCATAACCCTGTCTGTTTTCCATCAGTTATAATTTTGGATGAAACTGGTGATTTGGTTGATTTATACTGCTGCTCTTTTTTTTCATCTGGTGACCAACCGCCATTCAAGGGTCTGACTTTCTCTTACTCCTATTGCCTAAACATTATCACTACATGTCAGATAGAGAGAGCTTTGTATTCAGTATATTGGTAGTAAGATATTAAAAAAAAATTAAAAAAAGATACCACTTCATTGACTATTTTAGATTGTGAGAGAACTCTGCTCCCCAATGTACCTGGTAACATTCCCCTTGAGTAGAGATTACTACTCATCTGACAAGGCACACAATTATTCTTTTACAATATGCCTGCCCTGCACAAAAGACAATTCAAATAAAAAGAAACTCGTCCTTTTAGTTGTTTGTTTTTATCTTTTCTATTTTTTTTAAAAGTCTCACTACTTTTGTCATTATTATTTTTAAATGCTATGTGGAATGTCCTTTCAAAAAATCAGCATAATTGGAGTTATGAGTTATGGGCTAAACAATCTTGTAGTCATACTTCAAGTCAAGTAATGCATATGACGAGGACATCAACTGTTGCGTCGATCCTTTAGTCCAGTTTAATTTTGCTTTATTTTATTTAAGTGTTTTATTTTCTTTGTTTTTAGTACCACATCGGTTATATTCTAGAACTAGACCTTTGTAAACATATAAATAGGCCTCAAAACTTCTCTTATTGGTAGTCAATGGATGAATGAAAAATTTTCAGTTAAATTTCTTGAGCTTTGAATTCTTGAGATTGAGTGTGAAACAGAGATCGAAGAATCAGCCGAGTCGGATACGACTCGGCCTCGGCCACTGCCGAATTGACTCGGAAGCCCGAGTCGACCGACGGTGCCGAGTCGATCCGGATCGAGTTCGATTCGGACTCGACTCGGTCACTCGGCCGAGTCGTGCACGACTCGGCCGAGTTTGACCGAGTCGAGTTCGAGTCAAAACCGATCCGGTCGACTCGGCAACCCGTGATCCAGCGTTTAAAGGGGCTGAGGGAGAGAGAGATCAGATCTGATCTCTCTCTCTCTCACGCTGCCCCTTCCCTCTCGCGTCCCCCCCGCGTCGCCGTCGCGTCGCGTCGCCATCGCAGGTAATTCTCCCTCTCTCCCTCTCTCTCTCTCCTCCTGTGTCTCCCTCTCTCCCCTCTTTGTCTCCGTCTCCCTCTCCCTCTCCTTCTCCCTTTCTCTCCCTCTGTCTCCGTCTCTCTCTCCCTCTGTATCTCTCTCTCTGTCGGACTCTCTCCCTCTCAGTCTCTCCCTCTCTCTGTCCTCTCTCTGTCTCCGTCTCTCTCCCTGTCGTCTCTCCTCTCCCCCTCTCCCTCTCAGTCTCTCTCCCCCTCTCCCTCTCTCTGTGTCTCTCTCTCTGCCCCCCTCTCTCTCCGTCTCTCTCCTCTGTGTCTCCCTCTCTCTCCTCTGTCTCCGTCTCTCCCCCTCTCTCTGTTCCTCTCTCCCCTCAGTTTAATTTTGATACATGAATTTTGATATCTACATTTTTTATGATTTGTCATGAATTTTTCATAATTTTTAAGCGTTCTATGTAGTTTTGCGCGTATCGTCCGAGTCCGATCCGAGTCGCCGAGACCGATCCGTCTCGGTGCCGCCGAGTCGGCGGCCGAGACCGAGACTTTGAACCATGGTGTGAAAACCCGTGGTGCAAGTGGTGTAAGGAGTGTGAACCCAAAATTTATCCAGTTCTTATCGCTTTGTCAATTCCAA
>JAVJIF010013192.1:0-100650 GCA_038442645.1 Agave tequilana
TTCTTGAAGAAATTTTATCCCGTTCACAAGACTGCACTGATTAGGAAGAATATCCTACAGTTTAAGCAAACAGCCAATGAGCCTTTTTGGAAATACTTCGAGCGGTTTAAGGACTCCTTGCCCAATGTCCCATCATGGGGTAGAGAAATGGCGACTTTGACAAGTCATATATGATGGATTAGATTATTCTACTAAGACATGTTAGAATCCATGTGTCAAGGAGGATTTCTGGAAAAGAATGAAAATGAAGGATGGTCATTGTTTGAGGACTTAGCTGAAAAAGCCATCCAGTGGGACCCTACTCCGAGAAATCTAGGACTAATGACCCCACTTCTTCAAAAGGAGGTATTCATTCCATTGAGGCCAACATAGCACAAGATGCTAAGTTAGCTGCTGTTATGCGTAGACTAGAGGCTCTTGAAACTAAGGAGCCAGTCTCTGTGAACCAAGTCAGCCCAACATCTTCGGCGGGCTGTACTTATTGTCAAGATAGGAACCATGTGTTCGAGGAATGTCCTGTCTTCATCGCGCACCAAAGTCTGCCCGAACATACGAGTGCGGCCGCGGAAACGCCGCGGAAACGCGGCACTTTAGTGGCTTCTGGCCACGCGCTTTGGCGCGTGGCTCTCCTGGTCCGTCCATCTGGGCGTCTGCTTCTAGAAGTATCATTCTGGCTCTTAATCTTTGGTAGAGATAACTTGGGAATCAAGTTACTCTTAATCCAGATTTCTTCAAAATTTCTTCCCACGAATTTTCTTCTTGGCCTTTTATCCTCATCCTGCATGTGTTTAGGGTTAGATAGAAGTCTATCCTTCCTAATCTCTGATATTTGCAACTTTAGCCCTTGTATTTGCATTTGACTCTTTGTATTTGCGCTTTTCACCTGGGCTTCAAACAGGGGCTTGGATCTGGGCTTTTGGGCTCTTTAAGCTTATTATGCTAAAATAACAATTCGAGGCCTGCACATATTAAATAAAGAAATATAATAAATGTGCATTATAATATGAATAAATGTGCAAATGTGACGGTATATGATGATAAAAAATGCACTTTTGACTACCAATCACAAAAATTTGTTGACTGATTTTTCCTGCACACAAAAATTAGAATATTAGATTAAGAATAGATCGTGCGAGGAATCAGTTCTAATCCGCGGTAGCAGGGCTATGCGGGTCGTGATCCTCAAGGAGGGACTGCGATGGAAGCGTTAAGCAAGTTATACTCTAAGCTTTTATTTATTAGTTAAATGGTGGTTTTACAATGGGTGGTATTTACAATGGATTGGGGAAAGAATATGGAGAGGTGTGGATTTGATCTACATAAAAAGAAAAGAAAAGAAAAGAAAGAAAACTAACCTTGGTTGGAGAAAATATGCGAAACCTAACACTTTCTACCTTATTTCGGAGGCATTGAACGTATAAACCTTGGGATCGAACTCAGTCCGTTGTCGCATTAGGTCATCAAGCCTTGGGCAAGCATGAGTTGATACGCCTCGAGGAGGAGAACATCGCCATGGAATATCGTTGGAACCTACTAATCTTCGGTATACTTGTGGTTCGGTAAACGCTCGCGTGCTCGTCAAAGATCAACAAAAAGAAACACAGTAGAAAGAAAGAGAGAACAAAGAAAAGCAACGACATAAGAACAAAATAAAAATTACCTTTTATTGATTACAATGGAAGAGAAGAGAATCATCTGTCGGTGTCCCTCAACAAAGCCATCCCTCACTTACATAAAAATTACAAAAAGAAAAGAAAACCTAGAAGAAACCCTAAAAATCTGAACTTGGCCCTTTGCTGGACGCTGGACGCTCTGTACGTTGCACTGCAGGTGATATTTATAGGTGCATAAGGCTACAGAGTCCCGGATAAACATCACACGAAATCTGGGATTCTAACTCATCTGAATTGCCGCGCCTTGCCGAGCATCCGCGGCACTTTTGTGGCTGGCCGCGCGCTTTGGCGCGTGGCCTCTCCTGGTCCGTCCCTGTGGGCTTCTGCTTCTGGAAGTTTGATCCTGGCCTTTAATCTGGGTTTTCGAGATAACTTGGTAATCAAGTTACTCTTAATCCAGATTCTTCAAATTTTCTTCCCACGAATTTTCTTCTTATCTTGGCCTTTTATCCTCATCCTGCATGTGTTTAGGGTTAGATAGAAGTCTATCCTTCCCTAATCTCTGATATTTGCAACTTTTAGCCTTGTATCTGCATTTAACTCTTTGTATTTGCGCTTTTTCACCTGGGCTTCAAACACGGGCTTGATCTGGGCTTTGGGCTCTTAGGCTTTTATTTATTATAAAATAATAATTCGAGGCCTGCACACAATAAATAATAAAATATTAATAATTGTGCAGATTAAATGAATAAATATGAAAATGTGATGGTAAATATAATGATAAAAATGCACTTTTGACTACCAATCACACCCCCACACTTATCTTTTTGCTCGTCCTCGAGTAAAAACAAAGAAAAAGAAAAAGTTAATCTAACCTAACTCACTTTCGTAGAATCACGATTGCACTTAGCACGTGCAACAAGCCGTTAAACTCTAGGTTACCCTAGAGGACGAGTGTTGTCTCGTGAGGGTTTTCAGCGGATTACACCCACAAAATCCATAAAAAGGAAAATATTTGAATTATTATTGAAGAGACTAAGTAGTCTATAAGTTTTAGGAGATCCTTTTATTCATTCTTCAAACCTAGTCTTTATAAAGTCAATTGTTATTCATTTTAGGTAAGGATTAAAATTGATTTCTAATATAGTCTTTTTCGTTACCAAAAGTCATATGCACTCTTGGAATCTAGGAATTCCTTAACTGGACTCTCATGCCTCTTATTATTTTTATAACATCATCTAATTTTCTTTCATGTAAGTATCAAGGCTTCTTGAGGCCCTCATACCTAACTAATTGACTATTAGATGTGTTAATATATTTATTTTTTTTATTATTTTTTTTTTGGCATGTATAACTCATCTAATTTTCTTTCGTATAAGTATCAAGGCTTCTTGAGGCCCTCATACCTAACTAATTGATTAAGATATGTTAATACATATATTATTTTCTCAGTCTTCTTAGGCTTTCTAATCACCCATGTAACGAATTAAGCGTGACTGACTCCCAAACGGTTGGCTTTAGGGCACCAAGTGAGAAAAACACCCGCGGACTCAAATTCGAGTGAACTAGCCCCAAAACTAAGGACTTATTTTATTTACTCACTTTAGGCATGCGTACTTATGCTTCTGAGGCACATGTATCAGCTTAATTGGTGATTTTTTTTTTTCTTCTTTTTTTTTTTATGAGGCACAAGATCTTTGTCTTAGAATCCTAGATATGCATTTGGTATGCACATTTCATTAAGGTAAAAATTAAGACTAATTATTTATTCAATTCTCCTATACCTAAAAATTTAAACAATTTATTTATTTGACCAAGTTTTTAGAAATCCTAATCATGATTTTCCTAATCCTTAAAAACTAACTTAGATTTCTTCAAAAAATAAGTCAAAATATTTCCTTTTTATAACAATTTTTTTTTTAAATTTTTTTTTATTAGCAATTTTTTTTTTTTTTTTTTTTAGTTTTTACCTATGTTAGTATGTTAGTAAAGCCCACCCCCACACTTATCTCATGCATTGTCCTCAATGTATGAAATGAATGCATATATGCATGAAAAAGAAAAGGGAAGGCGGAAGTTACCTTAGGGGTGGTTCCGGTGGTGGTCTAATGGTCCACGAAATGCGGCCCAATCAAGATAAACAGATAATTTGGTGGAACCCACCAGAAACTTTCCTTACATAACCCACTAAAAATATATTATAATCATTTTTAGAATTTCCACCCCATCAAATTTCCAAATTTCATAATAAATTTCAGAGTTAATTGTCTCAACCTCCTTGTCCCAAAATGGAGTATGAAAAGATGGAATGATTGACTTGGACATGGGAAGTACGGGAACGAATACTGACTCAGGAAGAAGCTCAAATCAAGTAAGGGCTCAGGAGTCGGGCTAAGTTCGAGAAGTGGGTCCAAGTCAAAAAATTGAAACTCAAGTCCACAATCATCTCCCACAATGGAATGTGACTCAATGGTGGTGATTCAAGCTCAGGAATGATAGATGTGGGAATCAAAACTGACTCAAATATTACCTAAGTCGGGTAACAAAACAGGAGTCAATAATGATTCAGGAATTTGAACTTGATCATAGATTTGAGAATCTAGGTCACATTCGAGTTCTAATTCGGAAAGGAAAAACTTGCTAAATTATCAGAATTGGAAGTTTCGGCAAGTTCACAAGATGGTATTGAATTAGAAACTTGTTGTCCCAAGCAACTTGGTTCGTTGGCTCTAATCGAGTGGTCATTGATATCAGAATCAGCCGGCCGGTGTTAAGCATTCCACCATCAAATCTATGTCATGATCACGGGCTAATTTAGCCTCAGTCATGGCAGCTAGCATCCCTTCATAGTCGATAGGTGGATCATATTCTGATTGGACTTGAAAATAGGACGGGTAATCGTGATAAATTTGTGAGTCGGTGGACTCACGTATCATCATGTCTAAAATTGATGGTGATTTTGCTTGGACTCATTCCTACTCATCATTTCCAAGATAGATGGATTTCTATTCTGAATGGGTGGATCTGAGTATGAATTTTGGGAAGAATGTGGACTAGATGGATATGAAGGACAATTAGGTTGAGAATTAAACTCGGGGGACTCGAAACCCCATGAACTCTGTGACGAGTTGAAATTATTATGAAAATTATAGTCATAAGATGGAGGGTGTGGGTTATTCATTCGGATAAGACCATTCCGGCACACTAGATTGGTCAAAGTTAGGGTATGCCGGGTTGGTAATATCCGAATAATAGTTAGGGGTGTAATATGGATTAAAATGGAATTATTATTATATGCCATATCACACCAACACAAACAACACAAACAAATAAACAAACAAAAAGAAAAAAATTTCTAACCTAAGTTAGGGTAGACCTAGACCTAGATGACTCCTAACTGATTAGACTGTCCACAGGAGGTAGGGTGCAGACTTTGACCACAAGTTAATCAGCCAGGTCAGGGCAAGAGTGGTGGGAGGTTTTCCGTCAAAGACGTTCCTTAATTAAATAACCACCAATCTTCGGGCTTTCGGCCCTCAATCCCCTCCTAGACACTGATTGGTAAGAGTCAACTTCCAGCACTGTTCCCCCTTAGGATAATCTCCTAATTGAGTCCGAGATGTCCCTAGGGCCAACGTCTACTAATTTTTAAGTTAGGCTGGGTTAGTGAGTGCTTGGGATATGATTTTTGGGCTAAGGAAGGGTGATGAAATCCCACCTTATCTTATTTATAGGTTATGCCCTTAAGATGAATTAGTGCAAGTGTACAAGATAAAAGATAAGAATCACTCAAAGCAGAAAATCAACCAAGAGATGAATCCTATTCTACATGCAATGCGTACGTACCTTGCTTCTCCAGCACTCTTCAACAGTAAAAATAAAGGAATTGAAAAAGACACGTGCCTAATATGCAAACGTCTAATCAATTTTATCTTTAACAACAAATAATTTACTGTTGAATTAATTAGCAGTATACAGGTTTATCACAGAACAAAACATAAATATCAATAAGCAGTCTTTTAATTACAGAGACCTGCAAAAAAATTCAGTGAGTAATTCACTGCAATTGCCGCGGATCCGCGGCTCTGGCCGCGTTTACGCGGCAAAGTTGCAGGTCCTTGTGCTCTGCCTTCGAGGGCAGAGGCACAGGATAGCTATATGTCCACTGCTGCGATAAGTTTTGTTTCCTGTTCTCCAAACCTGCAAACAGAAAAGAAAAGAATTAGTTAAAAATTAATTTTTTTTTATTTTAGAGATAACTTACGTCCCTCCCCGGCAACGGCGCCAATTTGTTGACTGATTTTTCCTGCACACAAAATAGAATATGTTAGCTTAAGAATAGATGTGCAAGTCTCAGTTCTAATCCGCGGTAGCAGGGCTATGCGGGTCGTGATCCTCAAGGAGGGACTGCGATAGAAGCGTTAAGCAAGTTTCTCTAAAAATTTATCTTTTTTAGTTAATTGTCACGATGGTATTTACAAAGAAACGTGGTATTTACAATGAGTTGTGGGAAAGAATATTGGAGAGATGTGGATTTAATCTACGAAAAGAAAATAAAAGAAAGAAAGGAAAACTTATCTCTTTATTTGCTTGCCGTTTGAACCGTTGCGATGATTTCCCTTTTCTTGGAAGGCGTACAAGCACGGCTTATGGATCGTCCGCCTTCTTAATCTACTCTACGAAATAAAACAACAAGCTATGAAGACTTGTTCATCGCCATGGGCCGTCAAGGTTCCTTCTTCGGCTAGGTAGTCTCAAAGCGTCAAGTTCTCACGGTTTGCAAGACATCAGAGAAGGAAACAATATAGAAAACAAGATCAAAGAGAACAAGAACACAACATAAATAGAAGAGATGAACAAAAAACATAACAAAAACAAACCTTTGAATGGATTTCATTAACAATTGAAGAAGAGTTGGCTTACACCGCTGTCACCTCAGTACAAGCATGGACTCTTCCTCCATGAAAGCTTCCTCCACTCTCAGAATTTACAAAAGATAAACAAAAAGAAAACCTAACCTAGAAGAAAGAGGAAAAACCCTAAAAATCTGAACTTTGGCCCTTTGCTGGACGCTGGACGCTCTGTACGGCACTGCAGGTGATATTTATAGGTGCATAAGGCTACAGAGTCCCGGATAAACATCACCACGAAATCTGGGATTCTAACTCATCTGAATTGCCGCGCCTTGCCGAGCATCCGCGGCACTTTGTGGCTTCTGGCCGCGCGCTTTGGCGCGTGGCCTCTCCTGGTCCGTCCCTGTGGGCTTCTGCTTCTGGAAGTTTGATCCTGGCCTTTTAATCTGGGTTCGAGATAACTGGTAATCAAGTTACTCTAATCCAGATTTCTTCAAATTTTCTTCCCACGAATT
This sequence comes from Agave tequilana, assembly GCA_038442645.1. Classification (NCBI taxonomy): domain Eukaryota; kingdom Viridiplantae; phylum Streptophyta; class Magnoliopsida; order Asparagales; family Asparagaceae; genus Agave; species Agave tequilana. Next base: position 6,982 of record JAVJIF010013192.1, read on the forward strand.
TTCTTCTTATCTTGGCCTTTTATCCTCATCCTGCAGGTGTTTAGGTTAGATAGAAGTCTATCCTTCCCTAATCTCTGATATTTGCAACTTTAGCCCTTGTATCTGCATTTTAACTCTTTGTATTTGCGCTTTTCACCTGGGCTTCAAACACGGGCTTGGATCTGGGCTTTTGGGCTCTTTAGGCTTTTATTAATAAAAATAATTCGAGGCCTGCACACAATAAATAATAAAATATTAATAATTGTGCAGATTTAAATGAAAAATATGAAAATGTGATGGTAAATATAATGATAAAAATGCACTTTTGACTACCAATCACTCACTATGCACTTCTACAAGCCCTAAATGATGATGACATAGCTAGGGTTATACATTGCAAATCCGCATTTGAGATTTGGTCACACTTGATAGTCACTCATGAGGGACCTACAAGTTAAGAAGGCTAAGATTGACCTTCTTCGGTCTCAATATGAAACATTTAGCATGCAAGACAATGAAACATAGATGATATGGTTACAAGGTTTACCAAGAACTAATGGACTCTCTTCTTTAGGTGAAGATATCAACAATGATCAAAGAGTAAGGAAGATCATCCGGGCTCTTCCTCCTTCATGGGAAGTTAAAGCAACAACCTTGAAGGAACTCAACGACAATGAAGAGATGGAGCTTATAGGTCTCATTGGGAACCTCAAAACCCATGAGATGGAAAGGAAAGCACGAGAGGACATGGCTCTAACCAGAAGAAGACTATTGCCTTCAAGTGTCAATCATCACACTCCGACGAAGATGATGAAGAAGAAGATGACGAAGAGCTCTCACTTCTAGTCAAAAATGTTCGGAGGGTACAACAAGGCAAAGTTTCAAGGTAGAAGGAGATGGCAAGGAGGCAAAGAAGAAAGGAAGATTGTGTGCTTCAATTGCCAAAAACCGGGACACATAGTTGCGGAGTGTCCGGACAAAGCAAAGCCCTCCACATCAAAGAAGCCATACAAGAAGAAGGCTATGAAGGCAACTTGGGATTCGGAGACCGAATCCGAAGAGGAGATAGACACCGCCAATATGTGCTTCATGGCTAATGAAGGCACAAGCAAGGTAACCTCTTCCCCTTCTCATAATGATGAACTTTCTATGGATGAGTTAGAAGAAGCTTTTGTTGAGTTGTCACAAAACTATGATTTCTTAAAGAAAAAGTATTTAAAAATGAAAAAGGAAAATGAATCTTTAAGTCATCAAGTTTTTACTCTTACAAAAGAAAAGGATAATTTAGTTTCCACCTTGACCACTACTAAAAATGATTTGAAAAATATAAGACTTCTTGCAAGGGTAAGGCCCCACTATTGACTCTAATGAAGTTTCCATGCTTAGGGAAGATTAGACTCATTAAGTGTTGTTTTGAAAAATTGTGAATTTGATAAGAAAAGGATTGAGGCTGTTTCCTAAGAAACAAGCCCCAAAGAAAATGCTCATGCTCATGTTCATGTTCATGCTACACAACCTAAACAACATGGCAAACCCCAAAAGCATGCTCACACTACTACACATACACATCATGCATTCATGTATAGAAAAGTGTACTCATGTTCACATTGTGGGCGGAAAGGACACTTAGCAAATTTTTGTTATGATAGACTAAGTGCATCACATCATAATGTTTGGGTTCGTAACACTAACTTTCAAGGACCCAAGAAAGTTTGGGTACCAAAGTCAACAATTATTTTAATGATGTAGGTACTTTCCAAAGCCCAACGACGTAGAGGTTTGTGGTATCTTGATAGCGGTTGCTCAAGGCACATGACTTGGGACATCAACAACCTTGCAACCCTATCAAGATATCATGAAGGTGGCACCGTCACCTTCGGAGATGACGCCAAGGGTAAAATCATCGGTATTGGTAATGTAAAACTTGGCACCTCTCCTTTAATTGAAAATGTGGTTTTAGTTGATGGCCTCAAGCATAATCTCTTGAGTGTTAGTCAACTTTGTGATAAAGGTTTTGATGTAGTTTGTGACAATGTTGCTTGTAAAGTAATTGATAGAACTTCCAATGTTTGTGTATTTCCGGTTTCGTGAAAGCAATGTTATATGATTGATATGTTAAATATGTCTTGTAATATTACATGTTTAAAAGCCCTCGATGATGACTCTTGGTTGTGGCATAGGAGATTAGGGCATATTTCTTTTGATCATATTTCTAGATTAAATTCAAAGAAAATGGTGAAAGGTATTCCTTCATTGAATTTGAAAAGGACCGAGTTTGTGACTCATGTCAATTGGGAAAACAAACTAAGTCTTCTTTCAAGTCAATTAAGGATATCATGACATCACGTCCTTTGGAATTAATCCATATGGATCTATTTGGCCCAACACAAACCAAAAGTCTAAGTGGGAATAGATTTGCTTATGTTTTGGTTGATGATTTTCAAGATTTACATGGGTTTCTTTCTTGAACATAAAAACCAAGCATTTTCGTATTTCCAAACTTTTAAGAAAAGAGTAGAAAAAGAAAAGATTCTTTGATTTTGAGAATAAGAAGTGATAGAGGAGGTGAATTCATTAACCAACCCTTTACCACTTTTTGTGATGAACATGGAAAAAGCATGAACTTTCTTGTCCTAGAACTCCACAACAAAATGGAGTAGTTGAACGGAAAAATAGAACATTACAAGAGATGGCTAGGACAATGCTAAGTGAATACGGTCTACCACATTATTTATGGGCCGAGACGTTATACATCATGCTACATATCAAATCGTGTTTTCTTGTGTAAAAATACTACTAAGACTTCTTTTGAAATGTATTTTTCTAGAAAACCTAATGTTTCCTATTTTAAAGTTTTTGGTTGCAAATGCTTTGTTTTAAACACAAAAGATAATTTAGGAAAGTTTGATGCTAGATCTTATGAGGCTATTTTGTAGGTTACTCAAACACTAGTAAGGCTTATAGAGTTTTCATTAGATCATCTTTGACTATTGAAGAGTCTATTCATGTTAAGTTTGAGGAATCTAACAAGTTTGTTAAGAATGTTGTAGAAATAGATGCCTTGCATGAAGGCTTGGAGAAAGTCACCTTGGAGGATGCTTCTACCATGGGAGACAAGCCAAAGGATGATGATGGAAGTGAAGCCAAAGTGGAAGAGGCCCAAGGAAATGAACATCAAACAAATGAGGTGGAGCCTACTCAACCACTACCTAAGGATTGGAGATTCAACCCTCATCATCCAAGGACCTCGTCATAGGTGAAGTATCAAAAGGGGTAACTACTCGTTCTAAAATTCAAGATTTTTGTGGCCACTTTGCATTTATTTCACACATTGAACCCAAAAATGTCCTCGAGGCCGAGGCCGATTCATATTGGTTGCTAGCTATGCAAGAAGAGCTCAATCAATTTGAGCGCAACCAAGTATGGCACCTTGTTCCTAGGCCCCACGATAGACCAACAATTGGTACTAAGTGGATCTTTAAGAACAAGTTGGATGAATCGGGTAATGTAGTTAGAAACAAGGCTAGGTTAGTTGCCCAAGGTTACACTCAAATCGAAGGGATCGATTTTGAAGAAACCTTTGCACCCGTAGCACGGCTTGAAGCCATACGGATGACACTAGCATTTGCCTCATATAAAGATTTCAAATTGTTTCAAATGGATGTTAAAAGTGCTTTTCTAAATGGTTTTATTGAAGAGGAAGTGTATGTTGAACAACCCCGGGTTTGTTGATCCTACACATCCGGATTTTGTTTTTAAATTAGACAAAGCTCTTTATGGTTAAAACAAGCCCTAGGGCTTGGTATGAAAGATTGTCTTCATTTTTGATTTCCAATGGTTTTAAGAAAGGTAAAATTGACACAACATTGTTTACAAAACATGTAGAAAAAGATATTCTTATTGTGCAAATTTATGTAGATGATATTATTTTTGGTTCTACTAATGAATCTCTTTGCAAAGCTTTTGAGTCATGCATGAAGGATGAATTTGAAATGTCTATGATGGGGGAACTCAACTATTTCCTTGGACTCCCAAATCAAGCAAAGGAAGGATGGGATCTTCATCAATCAAGCCAAGTACACAAAGGAACTAATCAAAAGATTCGGGCTTGAAGGATCAAAAGTAAGCAAAACCCCCATGGCAACAACTACCAAGCTTGACAAGGATGAACAAGGTAAAAGTGTAGACATTAAACTTTATAGAAGCATGATTGGTAGTTTGCTTTATTTGACGGCTAGTAGGCCGGATATCATGTTTTCCGTTTGTTTATGTGCACGTTTTCAATCATGTCCTAAGGAATCACACTTAATAGCGGTAAAACGCATAATTAGGTATCTTAAGGGCACAATTGAATTGGGTTTGTGGTGTCCTAAAACCGGATTATTTGAAATGAAGAGTTTTTCGGATGCCGACTATGCGGGTTGTAGGGTAGATAGGAAGAGCACAAGTGGAACATGTCAATTCTTAGGTAATTGTCTTGTATCTTGGTCTTCCAAAAAGCAAAATTCGGTAGCCCTATCAACCGCCGAGGCGGAGTATGTTGCGGCCGGAGCGGAGCTTGTTGTGCACAAGTTCTTTGGATGAAACATACTCTCCTTGACTATGATTTACATTTTGATCATGTTAAGATTTTTGTGATACTACTAGTACAATTCACATGACCAAAAATGCTAATCAACATAGTAAAACCAAGCACATTGATATTAGGTATCATTTTCTTAGAGATCACTTTGAAAAAGGTGATATTGATATTGACTATGTTTCTACCGATTTTCAACTTGCCGATATTTTCACTAAACCTTTAGATTATGCAAGATTTTCCTTTATTTGTGGTGAGTTGAATGTATGTATGATTGATTCTTAAAATATTTGTTTTGATATGTTTGTGTTTTGATCTGTTTTAACCCTTTTTGATGTATGACAAAAAGGGGGAGAAAAATATATAAGTTTGGAGAAAAAGAATATAAGTTGATTAAAATTGTTGGGAGAAAAATATACTAGTTTGAATATACTTAGATTTTTGAAAATAATAAATTTGTTCATTATTTGGTTTTCCTTGACAAAATTTATGGTGATGACTTTTTCAAATGCTTTATGTATGATTTCATAGTTTTTCATATTCATGATAGATACATAGCATTGTTTGAGGGGGAGCTTTCCAAGCTTTTTTCCTCTCCTTACTTGTTTAATAACTATATGTTTTGTCATCATCAAAAAGGGGGAGATTGTTGGCCCAAGGTTATAATCACCCTTGTTTAGTGTATTTTAATGATTACAAAACATATTAGTTATTTGTACTAATAACAATTGTTGTTTAAGTGTGTTTCAGGTTTATCATCACACTAGAAGTACTCTCACTCAAATACAAGGTTCTTGGACTCAAGACAATTCAATTGGGCTCAAGTTGCAAATATTGAAGATCAAGTGAAGATAGCCCACCTTGAAGAATAGCCTTGAAGTCTTTTAGCAAGTTTGTAAGTTTAGAATGTTAAAGTTTGAATATAGGAAATTTGGCTCTAGGATTTGCACACACACTTGTTTCATGTATTTCCTATGTTTTGAAAAACTTGTTTAAAAACATGTACCAAAGCTTTAGTTTATGCCTTAGTTTATATATACATGTACCAAAGCTTTATATCTTGAAAAACTTGTTTAAAACATGTATATAAACTATTTTCTGCATAATACTTAGCTATAGGTATTTTCAAAATGTTTCACAAAAATTCCCTCTTCAAAACAGCCCAGTTTTCAGCCTCAGGCAACATCGGTCGACCGGCCCGGTCGACCGGCGTTGTGCCTGGACATGCACTGTTTGTGCATGTCCGTCGGTCGACCGACAGAGAGCCTTCTGCTCTCGGGAAATTTCGGTCGACCGACCGGTCGACCGGAAGAAGGAAACTGTGTTTCCTCCTTTTTGGTCGGTCGACCGGACCGGTCGACCGGGAGCCAACGGCTATATCCAGCTAGGCTGGCGGTCGACCGGACCGGTCGACCGCCAAGCCTGCAACACAGCAACGGCTCTTTCCTCTTTGGGATTTTCTGAAAAACTGTTTCTTTTTCTGTTTTAGCAGATTTTTGGAGAGTGGTTGGGGAGCTTTTGCAGGTTGAATTAGGTGAAAAGAAATGTTTTTAACCTATTTTCTAACCCTAAATAAGAGGAGAAGTCTCTCTTGCTCATTACTTAGAAAAATCCTCAAGTTTTGTTGTTTTCAAAAGAGAAAAGAAAAATTGTTTTAAGCCTTCAATTCCTACTCTTTCAAGATTGTTTTTCAGTTGTGTTTGATTCTCTATATCACTCTACAACTGAAGTTTTCTCACCACACTTCATAGAGCCAAAAAAATTCTATACTCATTCTATAGTGAAGTTGTAATTGAAGTGAGAGTGTTTTGTAAAAGAAATTGAGAAAAGTGTAGTGATCAAGTTGTGATCACTTGTCTTGTAATCCTTCTTGTGGAGCAACTCTTCGGTAGAGGTCCTTTGTACTCGGTGGAGCTCGGTGCTCGGTCTTCGGTAGACCCAATTGTAAAGGCATCCTCGGTGGATAGTGGAAACCCTTCACGGAGGTGAAGGCGGGGACTAGAGCAAGTGTGCTCGAACCTCGAAACAAATCATCTTGTTTTGCGATTGCCTTTGCGTTCTTCTTGCTTTTAATTTCTATTGCTTATATTGCCTTGAATTAATTGCTTGAGAACTAACCCTCTACTTGTGGAATCTTGTGTTGTCTACCTTACTTGCTATACTTGTGTTTTACATTGTGAGCATTTCATCTTCATCATCATACTTGGCATTGATCGATCACACCTCAATACAACACGGTTGCATTACGCACCTCTAACCCATTTAAGGGGAATTGGGAGGAAGGAGTTCAGAACCTCGCAAGGGGTATTCGGCTCTTAGTCGTGTTTTGAGAGATCGTTGCATCACTCATTTAATTAAAGTTTAAAAAGATCACTAGATTAGCATTCACACCTATTCACCCCCCCTCTAGGTGTTTTTCAGAGTTATCTATTCATTCTTGATCATCCTTCCTTTGATTCCTAATCCCTTCCATCTTTCCCCTGTTTTGGTTTTTCGAAGCCTTTATACCAACTTAAGATATGGATATACTAGAGAGGTAGTGGCTAGTTCTGAAAAAGCTATTACATGATCACTTCGGCTGACTCTATGGTACTCGGGTATTCTCAGGATTGATCCTAATCGAATTATCTTTCGGAAGTCAATAGTCGGAATTCTCTACGGATATTCTACATTCTCGGCTATATCTTTCAGAGTGATTGATGCCTGGTATTCGGAATTCTCAATTATCGGTCTTCTTTATTAAGCTCAGGACTACCAGGGTTTCCTTTATCTTCAATATTCTGGCTTATTCTCGGAGGGCTATCAAGTATGCAGTACAACAGGAATTCTATTGCAAAGCAACGACATCAGATCAGTATTATTTGGTACCGTTTAAAAACTTATACAGCCAGAGGTGCAGAAGAGATCTAAATTCTGATTACTGTTTAGTCAACTTGAGAACCCTACCTATAGTGCTTCATATCTTAATTGGTATAATTCCACCCATGTCCCCTTTGTGTTCATTTTACCCCTTATCGAAATTGCGAGGACGCAATTTTTTGTAAGGTGGATGGAATGTAACACCCCGCTCCCGGAATACGTACTTAGTTGCGTATTCAGATTTTTCGATCGTATTTTTTGATTTACTTCCTATATTTATTTTGTATTATGAATTATTTATATGATCGTTTTGTCTTAGATCAGGATTCGTGGACTCAGAGTATGCTCTTCTCTGAACCAGGGACCCGATCCTAGTGTATTACTCAATTTGGTCTTTCTGGTATTCTGATTTGACCGATTTCAGTTTTAAACATCATTTCCCAATATTTTAGATTTTTTGTGATTTTCTGAAATTTTTCTGAATTAAATGGAAATCTTCAAAACCAGTGTCGACTAGCACCGCTGACCGATTCCTGGATTTTTAATTTATAAATGGAGTCAAATTTTTAGAAACCGCTTTCCCATATTTTCTTAGAATAATATTTTCTATCTTAATATATTTTTGAGAATTTTCAGAATTTATCAGATTTCTGCCAGATTGGGTGTCGACCGATATTGGCGGTCGATTCCAAGATTTTTAATTTAAAAACTATAAAGAATTTCTTGAAATGGATTTCACCATCATTCTTAGAATAATATTCTTGATTTTTGAGAATTTTTGCGGGTCGTTCCGAGATACTTGATTTTCAGACGATTTCGGTATTTTTTTCCGAAAGTTTTCCGCATCCGCAACCGAATCCCGGGAATCCGCTACTCTAATTATTTTCACTTTTCTTTCAAGAAAATATCTTCCTCTTTTCATTTTCTTTTCCTTTTCCTTTTTCTTTCCTTCCTTTTCCTTCCACCAAATTCTCCAAACTTCTCCATTCTTCCATTATCTTCTACATTCTTCCTCCAAAAATATCTCCTTTCCTCCAAAAATATCTTCTCCAAAATATCCAACTCCTCTCCCATCACCATGGCCGGCCAAAGGGCCACCTCACCTCTCCATTTTTACAAAAAACCCCTCCCTAAAACATTTTTACATCTCCTTCACAATTCCAAATCCTATATAAACCTTTCCTTCTCCTTTCCACTTCATTTTCTCTTCACCAACACCTTAACCACCACCAACTCCTCCTTCATCTCCACCACAACAACAACCACTACAACTTCTCCAACTCCTTACCTTCATCTTCTTCCTCCTCCATCTCCATGTAAACCATCACAAACTCTAACAACTCCACCAAAGCCTCCACCTTCTCCTTTACCTTCACCAAAAATACCACCACCATCAAAACCCTCCACAAAACCACCACCCCATCACCACATCAAGAGCCGGCCACCTCCTTTGGATTGGGGCCGAGCTCTTCTTCATCAGCCATATCTCCGATGATTATTCCGGTAATCGTTTACGATTATTCCGGTAATCATTTCGGTAACAACTTCAAAACGACAACACCAACGTCACCACCACCATCTTCACTTCCACCATCAATTTCACCATCACCCCACCACCATAACCTAGGCCAGCCACCCTCCTTGGATTGGGGCCGAGCTCTTCTTCGTCGGCAACATCTCCGGTGATTATTCCGGTAATCGATCACGATTATTCCGGTAATCATTCCGGCGACAAATTCACCACCTTCCACAAATTCCATCACCACCACTAAGAAGCTTCCCTCTTAACCACCATTTTTACTTTCACCATCCTAACACCACCTCCATCTCCACTATTTCAACCTCCAAACATCACCTTCATCATCACCTCCTTTTACATTACTCCACCAAAATCCATCTTCTTCACCAAAGAAACACCACCACCCCGAAATCACCTTTCCCTTTCTCTCTTCCTCTCTGTTGATTGCTGACACGGATCTCACCCCCGCGTCCAGGCAACGCCTTAACGCGGATCTTCGCGTTCTTGGCATCTGTTTAAACGCGGCCTTCGCGTTCTTGTACCGACGCAACGCGGAGTCCATGCTCGCGTCTGTGTCCCTTTCATGTCTGCACGACGCGGAGCTAATGCCCGCGTCTGTGTTCTTCTCATGCTAACGCGACGCGGAACCCATGACCGCGTCCGCATTCTTCTCGTGTCCTGACTTGAACGCGGGTCTCGAACCCCGCGTTTGTGGCACCTTTGCGACGCGATTCCCGCGTCTGTGACTCCCGCGTCTACGACTCCCGCATCTCACTCTCAAAACCCGCGTCTCCCTGTGCACTCTCTCCTTCCATATACTTCTCTCTCTAGTTTTCCTCTCTCTTTCTCTCTCTAACTCTTTCTCTCTCCTCTTCACTTATTATATTTATGGCGCGTACGCGAGTTCCATGGATTTCAGAGTTTTCAGCTATTCCAGAGATTTAGGCGAGTGTCCTCGCTCTCGCCTCCATTTGGGTTTCCCCGCCTTGTCGGGTCGACATGTATTTTATTCCATGTTTATATGTATTTTACTGTTTTATACCATGCGCGGCTGACCCTTCGTGGTCGTTGGACTCTGGGTTTCTGCCTACTCCTGGGATGGCTAGTAGCCATCGAGAGTGCGCTTAAACCCCGAGCGTACTTGACTTCCGGACCCTTCAGCCTCCGGTCTCTCACGATCTCGAAAGGGAAGTGATTGGGACCGACAGGTCTCTCCGTCCTTCAACCTCCGGTCTCTCACTATCTTGAAAGAGAGGTGATTGGGACCGTCAGGTTCTTCAGCTCCGCCTGGTTATCATGATCAGCACTCAGCACTTTACCACTAGATTCGTCTAGGCGAGAGGCTGCCGGATTTTCTACTCGCACCTTAAGCCGAGTTGTCCCGGTAACCTTACCAGACGCTCCAGTGTTAAATACTGTTTGCTATCTGTGCCTCCAGCTTGCTCAGCTCCGCTTGGTTGTGCTCAGCTACTACTCTATCACATGCCATGTATTTACCTGATATGTTAACACTTGACATGCCATTATTTCATACCTGTTAACTACATGCTACTATTTAACACCTGTTCGTATCACCTGACAACTGAAGTGTTATCACCTGACACCAGACCTGCTACTTCTTGGCAAGGCCCCTTATTATGACATGACTTTCCACTGGACTAATATTAATCTCCTGACATGATTGGTCACCTGCCAAATATCATCCTCCTGTCATGCTATCCTTGACACCCGGCATGATATACTTGACTCTCATGATTATCACGATAATGAAATGATAACCTGACATCTTGATAGTACAAACTGTACTCCTAATACACATGTATTCCTGATATTCCTGACTTGTTCCTGCTTATTCCCGGAATCTGATAATCATCGAATAAACCGTAAAATGAGACAACTTACATCGGGTCGGGGGAAACTTGCGGCTATCAATATATGTTCGTGTTTACAGTGGTATTAGGCATGTTGTGCAACTAAAACTTCCGGTCTGACCTGTGGGCCTCCAGGGGACCGAGGGGAGAGCTGGCTCCCTCCTTCCTGGTACCATCTTGATAAGGGCATCCATAAGACCCTCCTGAATCGCCTTGCGGTAGGTTCCGTCACCAAGCAACGGAACATCCTGGGCCGTGGTCCCGGGTATGCACGGGACCCACTGTAAACATTGTTCGTTGATACCCCCGTTGGTTTCCAATAACAACCTTGTTTTACTCAGATGTGGATATATGTGTGCTGGGACGTTAGTTCACATATCTAGACATCAGGGTAAGACGAGTAATAATAATAATAAAAGATGCCAACTATGGATCCGTTGTATGCTTTACCGAACTTACTTCTATTGGGTTTTACATCGGATTTCTGGTTTTATGATTATTATCATATTCGCTGCTCATACCCTGCTTTATTCCTTGTGTTCCATTCCATCAGTCTCATGTTCCTATCTTACCATACCATGAGTACTTCCTGCTTGATATCACTTGTTAAATATCTACCTGCCTATACATGCTTATGCTCACGACACGGTTTTCAATGCATGATTATGATTCGATTTTATCGATACACTTGTACTTATCTCAGCACGCCATCTGGCTTTTGTATCACCACTCGCCCGGGAGTTCTATCTGACTCCCCTGGATTCTCATGTCCAGGTCATGGAGCTTGGAGCGTGTGGATTCCCCCAGTTGTTGGTCATAGTGGCGCAGCGGTAGCGTGGATCTCCAGCAGACCATCTGAAGCTCTATCCTTCCAGGCCCCTGTGTGCCTCTTGAGTTTTCCTTTTGTAAACTCGTGAGTGCCTTTTATACTGTTCACTCTTGTACATCTCTTTGTATTCTCGCATTTGCGCCTATCGGTGATGTAATATTATTGTAATATTATCACCTCTGGTGATAACTTTGTAATTGTACTCACATGTTGGAATGTATAATGCACCACTTGCTTCCGTACTCTGATTCTTGCCTGTACTGATGCTTAGCGTATATACGTGAGGGTATTTCTGACCTGCGTATATACGTTGCAGTAACGTCTCCGTACCCGCCGGGATCGGGGCGTTACAATAAACATGTTCTTTATATAATTGTACTTGATACCAATAAAAATTTCAATTGAAAGCTAATCAATAAAAATTCTTGATACCAATAATAAAACTTTTAATAAAAGCTCTTTATACTAATTGAAAGATAATCAATAAAAGCTTTTGATACCAAGAATAAAAATTTTAATAAAAGTTCTTGATATCAATAAAACAAAATACCAAACTATGTTCTTGATACTAATATCCATGCTCTTGATACCAATATCAACAAAACATAAAACAAACTCTCTTTAAAACAATATAAAACAAAACAAACATTGATATAACATGCATATAAAATGTTCTTGATATCAATAAAACAAAACACTAAACTATGTTCTTGATACCAATATCTATGCTCTTGATGCCAATATCAACAAAACATAAAACAAACTCTCTTAAAACAATATGAAACAAAACAAATATTGATATAAACATGCATATAAACTCAAATACTTCTCCCCATTTTTGTCAATCATCAATAAAAGGGTCAAAGAAAATAATAAAACATGTTCTCCCCCTTTTTGTCCGAAACAAAAAATACTTCAAGGGGTGAAATCAAAACAAAACATTATGATACCAATTAAAAAAATATATCAATTTGGTGCATCATGATATCAATTGAAAATAGGTAATCCAAAATTTTTTTTGAAGAATACCAATTGAAAGTAAATAAGGCATTGAAAACCAATCTTGAAGAAACCAATTAAAAGTACCAATTGAAAGTACATAAAATATTTTTGAAGAAGCCAAACAAAATTTTGATATCAATTGAAAAATGTAAACATATAGATAATCTTGATACCAATTGTAAAAATTAGTATCAATTGAAAATATTTTACACTTTTGATACCAATTTGAAAAACATAAACTAATTGAAGATATTTTTCATTAGGAATGTATGATACCAAATTAAAATCAATATTAATTTTTCAATCATTTTTCAACATAAAGTATGAGAGTAGAATACCAAAGATAAACAAAACCAATTAAAAGATGAAATACGAATTTTCTCCCCCTTTATGAAATACCAATTAAAATGATGCATAAGCTTGTATAAGATACCAATTGAAAAATAATCAATTGTAATATAATAGTCATTTAAGGAATCAAGCTTAGCATAACCAAATTTGTGCTCAAAGATATAGAGATATAGTAAGCACAAATAAAACATATATATATATGTATGAAAAATTGAATACCAATCGAAATTGATACTTATACATATATAAAAACATATATGAGTATACAAAAAAAATGTCAATAGTGATACCAATTGAAAAGATACAATGATATCAATTGAAAATAAAATAAGATCAAGTGTATAACTCATACTTTCTACCACCCATTTCATGCACATGTTTTAAATGAATTTTCAATAATGAGCATATAAGGCATGGTCGCCAAACCAACCGCCTTTGGATGGGTAGGGGTTTTCAAAAATAAGTTTGAAAATATAGTATGTATGAAAAACTCTACCATATTGAAGAATACGAACTAGTTATAAGAAAATTTTGAAAATTAGTACGCAATCCTTCAAGTAAGGAATAAAACAAAAATATATTCCATAAAACATGAAAATCATCAAAACAATTTAATCTTCAAGGCATATATATGTCTTGTACAAACTAAAGAATACATACATATCCAAACATAACGAGTCCACAAAAGTATATGCATGAAGGCAAGTGGCTCAAGGATGTATATGAAAGTACACCTAGAGGGGGGTGAATAACAATAATGCAAAAATTAAAAACTAAATTGCAACACACTTAATGTAACCAACGAGTGTAGCCGAATTCCCGGTGAAGGGCTCTGGACTAACTCCTCTTGATTCCTCTGAATAAGAGTTGAGGTGCTATATGAAGCTCTCATGGTTAAACACAAGTGAGGCACACAAAAATAAGCCAAGCATATAATATATGAATGAGCAATATGAAATGATGCAAGGCACAATGTAAAAGAGAGAGTTAGAGAAAGTGGATCAATCGCAAACACACGTATATGTTTCGAGGTTCGAGCATACAGCTCTACGTCCCTGCCTTCACACAGAAGGATTTTCACTATCTCGTCCACACAGGACTTCTCACACAGGGAACCTCCACTGAGGATTTTAGGCAATACGATAACCGGGAGTAGACAACTCCTCTCTCAACCAAATACAACCTCTCACAGAGGCAAGGCACAATCCACAATAAACACCTCTACACTTAGACGGTTAGACACTTAGCCAAACAAATTAACCTCTCACTAGAGGGATAGGGCACAAAGCCACCACTCCAACAATCAACCTCTACACAAGAGGGATAACACAAATAAGGAGGGTTTACAACTTGGTGATCAAGAGACCACAAACCAATTTCTTTCTCGCTAAACAAAGATCCTAATAGATAGGTAGATATGATAAGGTCAAGTGAGAAAATAAAGTGTTTGAAAATGAAAACAATAAAGAAAAACACTTGAAAAAATCACAAGATAGATATTGAAATAGAGATAAAAAAATCAATTCCCAAATACTCTCTTTTTCTTTGAATTTTTCAACACTTTAAAATAAATAAAGATAGATCTTTTGAACCCAAAACTCTTTTGAAAACTTGTTGTTTAAATACTAGAGAAGTAAGAAATTTTTTGCTCTAAAAATTCTTATTGAAACACTACTTCAAATGGGGTATTTATAGCCCCATAAAATTCTGCCCGTTCGCTGGCAAAAAGGTCAAAAATGACCTTCCGGTCAACCGGCCTAAGCAAGCTGGCCTGCGTGCACGTCCTTGTGCACGTCGGTCGACCATTCCGGTAGACCGACTCTTGGTCCGGTCGACCGGCCCGGTCGACCGCCAGAGCCTGGTAGGACAGATTATAGGATTTAAAACTTGGGTTTTTATTGTTAAATAAATCTCATAAAATCTCTAAAAATCTACAAAAATAGTTTCAGTATAACACTTTGGTATACAAACATGTTTGAGTAAAATCAAACCATGTTACAAATATTTTGAACTATTTTTGTGACTTAGAAATTTTGCCGAAAATCAAAATCCGTATTTTCAAAACTTGAATTTTTGAAATGAAAAATCGTTTTGTCCAAAACTCATCCAAATACAAAAAACATGATATTGAAACAACTTTGAGGCATATAGTATATGGATATAATCCAATATACATATAAAGATATATATCAATATTTTTGACATTAAATTCAAAAATAAGTTTTGTTAAAATACCAAAACTCCAAACTCATGAAATAGACTATCAAACTAAGTTTGTTTAAATAGTTGAAGCATAGATGTATATAGAACAAATCTAATATACATTAAACCATGTAAACTTGTTTTGATTCTATCTATTCATGAAAACCAAGATTGGTTAAACTAAAAACCGAAAACCAACAAACATAAAACTTAAAACAAGTGTGTGTGTTGTGAGCTTGAGCATATCACACTATCTAATCTTTAACAATGGATCTAAAATATAAACTAAACAATATACCGAAGTCTTCTTGTAGTGCGCCGTCTCCAAGTCGACTCGATCCAAACGTGATCCACCGAGCTTGACTCCAAACGAGTGCTAGATATGTACTTGACGCTCGAGCTCTTGAATCACCATGTGAAAGCTCCAAATCGCCTTTGTTGAAGCTAATCACCTACTAATATCTTGATTAAATATCTGAAACTAAATATCACAAGATTATTAGTAAACTATAACTATATGAGTTAATCATCATCAAAACTAGAGTGGAAGGCCTCTGGGCCAACAATCTCTCCCTTTTTGATGATGACAAAACTCATGGAGTTATACATGCATGGATTAAAGTTAAGCTTCAAAGAAGCTCCCCCTTAACTCATGCATAACAATAAATAATAAGATATGTATGAATATTAAACATGAATATGCATAGACATGCATAAAACAATGAAATGAACATGCTCTTGATACCAAATTTTTAAAATAAATTATTTCTTCTTCTTTTTAGAATAAACATGTTCTTAAATACCAATTGAAAATATAAACTTAGAATAAACATGTTCTTTAAATAATGCTCTTGATATCAATAAAAATTTCAATTGAAAGCTAATCAATAAAAATTCTTGATACCAATAATAAAACTTTTAATAAAGACTCTTGATACTAATTGAAAGATAATCAATAAAAGCTTTTGATACCAACAATAAAAATTTTAATAAAAGATCTTGATATCAACAAAACAAAACAACAAACTATGTTCTTGATACTAATATCCATACACTTGATACCAATATCAACAAAACATACAACAAACTCTCTTTAAATCTATATGAAACAAAACAAACATTGTTATAAACATACATATAAACTCAAATACTTCTCCCCCTTTTTGTCAATCATCAACAAAGGGGTCAAAGAAAACCAATAAAACAAAGTTCTCCTCTTTTTTGTCCGAAACAAAAAAAATCAACAAGGGGTGAAACCAATCATTATGATACCAATTAAAAAATATATCAATGTAGTGCATCATGATACCAATTGAAATTAAACAAATAGGTAAACCAAAAAAAAAATTTTGAAGGATACCAATTGAAAGTAAATAAGGCATTGAAAATCAACCATAAATAAACCAATTGAAAATACCAATTGAAGGTACATAAAATATTTTTGAAGAAACCAAACAAAATTTTGATATCAATTGAAAGATGTAAACATATAGATAATCTTAATACCAATTGTAAAAATTAGTACCAATTGAAAATATTTTACAATTTTGATACTAATTTGAAAAACATAAACTAATTGAAGATATTTTTCATTAGGAATGTATGATACCAAATTAAAATCAATATTAATTTTTCAATCATTTTTCAACATAAAGTGTGGAAGTAGAATACCAAAGGTAAACAAAACCAATTGAAAGATAAAATACGAATTTTCTCCCCCTTTATGAAATACCAAATAAAATGATGCATAAGCTTGTATAAAATACCAATTGAAAAATAATCAATTGAAATATAATTGTCATTTAAGAAATCAAGTTTAGCATAACTAAAATTTGTGCTCAATGATATAGAGATGTAATAAGCACAAATAAAATATATATATGAATGGAAAATTAAATACCAATCGAAATTGATACTATTTAAAGTGTAAGCATACATATATAAAAATATATGAGTATACAAAAAGAATGTCAATAGTGATACCAATTGAAAAGATCCAATGATATCAATTAAAAACATAATAAGATCAAGTGTATAACTCATACTTCCTACCACCCATTTCATGCACATATTTTAAATGGATTTTCAATAATGAGCAAATAAGGCATGGTCGCCCAGCCAACCGCCCTTGGATGGGAAGGGGTTTTCAAAAATAAGTTTGAAAATAGGTTTAACATATTTGAAAACTCTACCAAAACGAAGAATACGAACTAGTTATATGAAAAACTTGTAAACTAGTACGAAATCCTTCAAGTAAGGAATAAAATAAAAATATATTCTATGAAAATATAAAAATCACATGATCATTAAACACTCATTGGTCTATAAGGCATATATAGTCTCATGAAAACAAAACATGAGAAAACATTAAATAAAGTGAGTGTATAAGAGTTATGTGAGATACATTATCATGAAACTAGGCAATCGAGCTCAAAATGAAATTCCTTAAAAATAATGAAAATCATCAAAACTAGAATCCTTCAAGATATATGCATGTCATGTACAAACTAAAGTATACATACATATCCAAATATAAACGAGTCCACAAAAGTATATGCATGAAGGCAAGTGGCCCAAGGATGCATATGTATAGCTATTAATTTGGACAAAATAGACAAATACATGAAGTTAAACATAAACATGAAAAACATGTATAAAATAGGAATACAAGTCAAATATATGAATCATTAAAACTAGGCTATACTAGTACATTTAATAAGTACAAATGAGCGTTCAAGCACAAACATATAATAATATAGTTGTGGCTCACTAGTTGTACAAGCATATACTCAATTCTTAATGAAAATAAACATCTAAACATGTAATCAAATCATGAAGTATAGAAATCAAAACAAAACTCATATGATCATTATGTAAATGTATATGCATTAGATCTATAATACACACGATAGCTAAAACATGAAGAGAACACAAAATATGGGTCCATATTAAACATGGGTGATCTCAAATACTAATCATGCATATCACAAGTCTAATAATCATGACATTTAATATAATAATCAAGAAACATTAAAACATGCTAAAAATGAATAATATGAAAGTATGTAAACATAATGGGAGTTAGACATTGTTACCAAAACCATGAGGGCAACTCTCCATGTCTCCAAAACAAGGTGGTCCTTCCACCAAACTCCCCTTGAAAGTGATGCATCCAATTAGTCCTCTTTAAGTTCGGAACGCATTCACCTCAAGGTACCATCGCTCTCACGTCATGCGAGAGCCCACACCTACATCAAATAACATAGGAGTGGTCTTTGGTACCCAAACTCTTTTGGGTCCATGGGGTTAGCTCCTTTCCTAACCCAAACAAACTTATTTGCTAAATTTACATCATGTATCTTATCAAAACAAAATTTAGCAAGGTGGCCCTTACGTCCACAATGTGTACAAGAGTACACATGAGCATACATTGTGTGATTGGTGTGAACGTGAGGAGCATGTGTATGTCGTGGTTTGTGTGCATGCATAAGAGGAACTTATTTCTTTCGAAACATAGATTCCAACCGTATATGGTTCATGGCACAATGGCTCAAAGTGGAGCCCAAACAATCAACACTTTTCTTTAAAACATTTATATCATTTTTAATATTAGAAGATAAAGTAGAGCATGCAATAGGTAAGCTAGAATGTGAAGCTACACTAGCATGGCAAACATGAGAATCTAAATCATTTTTCAAAGAAACATTTTTATTTGAAACAATTTCCAATTCCTTTGAAATAGAAGCAATTTTTATTTTTAAAGATTCATTTTCTTTAACAACAAAATCAACTTTTGAAGATAAGGCCTCATTTTTCTTCAAAACATTTTCACAATGATTTTTGGTTTTCAAAATTTTGTTTTCATTAAGGGCAAGTTCAAGTAGGGATTTAAGTGAGTCAAGTTCACTTGAAATCTCATCCCTCTCTTGCAAAGCAATCTCAAGTCTAGAAGATAAATTTTTATTTTCTTCTTTTAAATCAAGACTATCCTTTTTCAAAAATTTGTATTTTGAAATCAAATTTTCACAATTTTTAGCAAGTTCATCATTAAGGCTTGTGCATCCATACACTCATTGCAATGAGAACTAGTACTAACATCTAGTTGAGTGTCCGAGTGTACCTCAAGGGAGTCATTCCCTTGGACATGAAGCAACATTCGTCAGACTCGTCTCGAATAGATCTCCTCTTCTTATTGATAAGCGTTGGTAGCTCGGGAGATGTCAAAATGTTTCACACTGTAAAAGCGGAAGCATAGTGAGAAAACACATGTAAATATACTTTTTATCAAGGGATGCTCTAAGTGCCTTTAGGGCTAGTGCATTGGCCTCTATATGCTTGCTATCACTAAAGTAGGATCCTTGGTAAAGGCAAGGTAAACTTTATAACCTAGGGTTTTTAAATGACAACTCATCATAACCTTTCATATATCAAGTCTAGAGATATCAAACATGAGAGGGCATACAGATATGTTTCGAGGTTCGAGCATACAGCTCTACGTCTCCGCCCTTCACACAGAAGGATTTTCACTATCTCGTCCACACAGGACTTCCCACCCGGGGAACCTCCACTGAGGATTTTGGGTAATACAATAACCGGGAGTACACAACTCCTCTCTCAACCAAATACAACCTCTCACAGAGGCAAGGCACAATCCACAACAAACACCTCTACACTTAGAGGGTTAGGCACTTACCCAAACAAATTAACCTCTCACTAGAGGGATAGGGCACAAAGCCACCACTCCAACAATTAACCTTTACACAAGAGGGATAACACAAATAAGGAAGGTTTACAACTTGGTGATCAAAAGACCACAAACCAATTTCTTTCTCAGTAGACAAAGATCCTAATAGATAGGTAGATATGATAAGCTCAAGTGAGAAAATAAAGTGTTTGAAAATGAAAACAATAAAGAAAAACACTTGGGAAAATCACAAGATAAATAATGAAATAGAGATCAAAAACCAATTCCCAAATACTCTCTTTTTCTTTGAATTTTTCAACACTTTAAAACAAATGAAGATAGATCTTTTGAACCCAAAACTCTTTTGAAAACTTGCTGTTTAAACACTAGAGAAATAGGAAAATTTTTGCTCTAAAAATTCTTATTGAAACACTATTTCAAATGGGGTATTTATAGCCCCATAAAAATTCTGCCCGTTGGCTGCAGAAAGGTCAAAAATGACCTTCCGGTCGACCGGCCTAAGAAAGGTGGCATGCATGCACGTCCTTGTGCACGTCGGTCGACCGTTCTGGTCGACCGACTATTGGTCCGGTCGACCGGTCCGGTCGACCGCCAGAGCCTGGCAAGACAGATTATAGGATTTAAAACTTGAGTTTTTATTATCAAATAAATCCCATAAAATCTCTAAAAATCTATAAAAATAGTTTTAGTAAAATACTTTAGTATACAAACATGTTTGAGTAAAATCAAACCATGTTACAAACATTTTGAACCATTTTTCTGACTTAGAAATTTTGCCGAAAACCAAAATCCATATTTTCCAAAACTTGAATTTTTGAAATGAAAAATTGTTTTGTCCAAAAGTCATCCAAATACAAAAACATGATTGAAACAACTTTCAGGCATATTGTATATGGATATAATCCAATATACATATAAAGATATATATCAATGTTTTTGACATTAAATCTGAAAATAAGTTTTGTTAAAATACCAAAACTCCAAACTCTTGAAATAGATTATCAAACTAAGTTTGTTTAAATAGTTGAAGCATAAATGTATATAGAACAAATCTAATATACATTAAACCATGTAAACTTGTTTTGATTCTATTTATTCATGAAAATCAAGATTGGTTAAACTAAAAACCGAAAACCAACAAACATAAAACTTGAAACAAGTGTGTGTGTTGTGAGCTTGAGCATATCACACTATCTAATCTTTAACAATGGATCTAAAACATAACTAAATAATGTACCGAAGTCTTCTTGTAGAGCGCCGTCTCCAAGTCGACTCGATCCAAACGTGATCCACCAAGCTTGACTCCAAACGAGTGCTAGATATGAACTTGACGCTCGGGCTCTTGAATCACCATGTGAAAGCACCAAATCACCTTTGTTGAAGCGAATCACATACTAATATCTTGGTTAAATATCTGAAACTAAATATCACAAGATTATTAGTAAACTATAACTACATGAGTTAATCATCATCAAAACTAGAGTGGAAGGCCTCTGGGCAACAGTATATGTATAACTATTAATTTGGACAAAATAGACATATACATGAAGTTTAAACACAAACATGAAAACATGTCTAAAAAATAGAGAATACAAGTCAAATGCATGAATCATCAAAACTAGACTATACTAGTACATCTAATGAGTACAAATGAGCATTCAAGCACAAACACATAATAATCTATTTGTGGCTCACTAGTTGTACAAGTATATATCCAAGTTTTAATGAAAACTAACATCTAGACATGTAATCAAAACATGAAGCATAGAAATCAAAACAAAACTGATATGATCATTATGTAAATGCACATGCATTAGATTTATGATATACACAATAACTAAAATAAAATGTGAGAACACAAAAGTATAAATCCATATTAAACATGGATGATCTTAAATACTAATCATGTATGTTATAGGACTAAAAATATGGCATATGGCATAATGAACATTAAAATAAGACATGCTATAAATGAATGATTTAAAAGCATGCAAACATGAATAAGGAGTAAGAGTTAGTTATCAAAACCATGAGGGCAACTCTCCATGTCTCCAAATCAAGGTGGTCCTCCCACCAAACTCCCCTTGAAAGTGATGCATCAAATTGTCCTCTTTAAGCTCGGAACGTATCCACCTCAAGGCACCATCACTCTCACGTCATGCGAGAGCCCACACCTACATCAAATAGCATAGGGGTAGATTTTGGTACCCATACTCTTTTAGATCCATGGGGGTTAGCTCCTTTCCTAACCCAAATAAATTTATTTGCTAAATTTACATCATGTATCTTATCAAAACAAAATTTAGCAAGGTGGCCCTTACGTCCACAATGTGTACAAGTGTACACATGAGCATACATCGTGTTATGCGAGTGAACGTGGGAAGCATGTGTATGCCGTGGTTTGTGTGCATGCATAAGAGGAACTTGTTTCTTTTGAAACATAGATTCCAACCGTGTATGGCTCATGACACAATGGCTCAAAGTGGAGCCCAAACAATCAACACTCTTCTTAAGCATAGATATATCATTTTCAATGTTAGAAGAGGTGCATGCAATAGGTAAGGTAGATGGTGAAGGTACATCAGCATGACGAACATGAGAATCAATATCATTTTTCAAAGAAATATTTTCTTTAAATAATCTTCCAATTCTTTTAAAGTCAAATCAAATTTGTTTTTCAAAGAAACATTTTCTTTTAAAGTAAACTCAAGTTTTAAAGAAAAGTTTTCATTTTTTTCAAAATATCATTACAATCATTTTTATTTTCAAAATCTTATTTTCATTTAGGGCAAGATCAACTTGGGATTTAAGTAAGTCACGTTCACTTGAAATCTCATCCCTTTCTTGTAAAGCAATCTCAAATTTAGAAGATAAATTTTTACTTTCTTCTTTTAAACCAAAATTATCCTTTTTTAAAAGTTTATATTTTGAAATCAAATTTTCACAATTTTTAGCTAGTTCATCATTTAAGGCATGTGCATCCACACACTCATTGTAATATAAACTAGTACTAACATCTAGTTGATGTAATACCCCGTTCCCGGAATACGTACTTAGTTGCGTATTCAGATTTTCCGATCGTATTTTTTCGATTTGCTTTCTGTATTTAAATTGTATTATGAATTCATTATATAATTGTTTTGTCTTGGATTTGGATTCGTGGACTCGGAGGCAGCCTTAGTCTGAACCGAAGGCCCGATCCTAGAGTATTACTCGAATTAGTCTTTTCGGTATTCTGATTTGACCGATTTTAGTTTCAAACATTATTTTCTAATATTATATATTTACTATGATTTTCTAGATTTTTCTGGAATTAAAATGGATTTCTTCAAAACCGGTGTCGGCCAGTGTCGCTGACCGCTTTCCGGATTTTTAATTCACAAACCACTTGGGATTTCTCAATGAGTCTTTAGGCTTTTCTCCTTAGAATAATATTCTCTACCTACATTCTTTTTCTGAGGATTTTACGAATTTATGAATATTCCACCGGAGTCGGTAGATAACCGATTCCAGGATTTTTAATTCACACACTGCTAGGAATTTCTAGATGGTCCTTTAGACTTTATTTCTTAGAATCACATTTCGCACTTAAATACTTTTTCTGGAGATTTTACGAATTATGGATTTTCCGTCGGAATCGGTAACAGACTGATTCCAGTATTTTCTATTTCCAAACAGTTAGGAATTTCTAGAAAGACCTTTAGGCATTATCTCTTAGAATCATGTTTTCTATCTACATTCTTTTTCTGGAGATTTTATGATTTTATGGAAATTCTTTCGGAGTCGGTAGGTAACTGATTCCGGGATTTTTAATATTAAAACTATAAAGTATTTCTTAAAACGGATTTCACTATGATACTTAATATAATATTATGGATTTTTGATATTTATTTCGGGTCGTTCCGAGGTACTTGATTTCGGGACGTATCCGGTATTTTCCCGAAAGATTTCCGCATTCACGACTTTAACCGGGAATCCGTGTTTCCAATATTTTCATTTTTGGAGATTAGAGAATATCTTCTCTTTTCTTTTCCTTTTCCTTTTCCTTTATTTCCTTTAGCTTCCCCCACAAGTTTTCATTCTCATCCACACACTTCCAATTAATCTCCACCACACATTATCTCCACCTCACCCTCCACCTCACCACTTCCACACACTTCTCCTCCACCTCACCCCACACTTGGCAAGCTCCTATTGGTCAAGGGAGACACCTCATTCTCCCTTTTGCAATTAAGCCCCTCACAATTATTTAATTGCAACTCCTTTACAAATCCAAAAATCTATAAATACCTCCCCTTATTCATTTCATTTCCTTTTTTCTCTCTCCTTCATTTCACCAAGAGAAAAGCCTCCACCATCTCCTCCATCTCCACCACTACAAACATCACCTAGGTCATCTTCTCCATAGCAAGCAACTTTGGATTGGAGATCATCTCCTCCTTCGTCGATTGCATCGCCGTGGATCATTCCGACCACGATCTTTTCAAGCTTCACATGGCCGTTCTACGTGAGTATTCCTACTCACCAAGACTTGTCTATTTTCCTTGTATGCTTGTACTTCCATATCATGTATACATGTATTCTTAAATCGTGCCATTTGATTATGTAGTCACCAAACACAACAACCACCAAGGTCATCAACTTCCATCATCAACCACTTCTTTTGGTGAGTGTCCTCTTCTATTCATACTTGTACTTTCCTTGTATACTTGTTTGCGAGCTTCCTTTTATACTATTCCTTTATGTATATTCCTTGTACTCTCGCATTTGCGCATACTAGTGATATGATATTCATGTAATATTGTAATCACTCTGGTGATAATTCTGTAATTGTATATATATGTGTTGGAATGTATAATGCACCATTTGCTTCCGTACTCTGATTCTTGTCTGTACTGATGCTTAGCGTATATACGTGGAGGTACTTTAGACTCGCGTATATACGTCGCAGTGACGTCCCCGTATTCGTGGAATCGGGGCGTTACAGTTGAGTATCCGAATGTACATCAAGGAAGTCATTCCCTTGGACCATGAAGCAACATTTGTCGGACTTGTCTCGACTAGATTCCCTCATCTTATTGATAAGCATTGGTAGTTCGGGAGATGTCAAAATGTTCCACACTACAAAAGCGGAATCATAGTGAGAAAACACATGAAAATATTTTTTATCAAGGGATGCTCTAAGTGCCTTAAGAGCTTGTGCATTGGCCTCTATATGCTTGCTATCACTAAGGTAGGATTCCTTAGAAATGGCAAAGTAAACTTTATAACCTAGGGCTTTTAAATGACAACTCATCATAACCTTCCATGTATCAAGTATAGAGATATCAAACATGGGAGGGCTATCCATGAGTGCAAATAATACAAGTGTGCAAATGCAAATGATAGATTAGCAAAATCAAGATCACACTCCTAGGTGGTTAAACCTAATATCATGAGCGTAGGCTCTGATACCAATTGAAAGTACACCTAGAGGGGGGTGAGTAGGTGTACGGCTAATCTATGAACAATAATAGGGAATTTAAAACTTAATTACAACACACTTAATGTAGCCAACGGTGTAGCCAAATTCCCGGTGAAGAGCTCTGAACTAACTCCGCTTGATTCCTCTGAATAAGAGTTGAGGTGCTATATGAAGCTCTCGTGGTTAAACACAAGTGAGGCACACAAACAAACACAACCAAGCATATAAGTATGATATGACAATATGAATGATGCAAGGCACAAAGTGATAGAGAGAGTAAGAGAAAGTAGATCAAACACAAACACCGAGATTTGTTTCGAGGTTCGAGCACACAGCTCTATGTCCCCGCCTTCACACAGAAGGATTTCCACTAACTCGTCCACATATGACTTCCCACACAGGGAACCTCCACAGAGAATTTGGGGCAATACAATAACCGAGAGTACACAACTCCTCTCTAAATTACAACACAACCTCTACACTTAAAGGCTAGGCACAAAGTCAACACAAATTAACCTCATAAATGAGGGATGGGTACAAAGCCACACAACCAATCAACCTCTCACTGGAGGATAAGTCACAAAGCCACCACTCCAATAATCAACCTCTACACAAGAGGAATATCACAAATAAGGAGGGTTTACAACTTGGTGATCATAAAGACCACAAACAATTTCTTTCTCACTAAACAAAAATCCTAATAGATAGGTAGATATGATAAGCTCAAGTGAGAAAATAAAGTGATTGGAAATGAAAACAACAAAGAAAAATACTTGAGAAATCACAAGATAGATATTGAAATAAAGATCAAAAACCAATTCCTAAATACTCTATTTTTCTCTGAAATTACCAACACTTTAAAACAAATGAAGATAGATCTTTTGGACCCAAAACTCTTTTGAAAACTCGCTGTTTAAACACTAGAGAAGTAGGAAATTTTTGCTCTAAAAATTCTTTTGAAACACTACTTCAAATGGGGTATTTATAGCCCCATAAAAATTCTGCCCGTTGGCAGCAGGAAAGGGCTGAAATGCCCTTTAGGTCGACCGGCCGGTCGACCGGCCAACGGTCAAATTTTTGACCGTTGAGCCTGCCGGTCGACCGCGCGATCGACCGATGCCAAGCCTACGGTCGACCGTCCGGTGGACCGCCCTAACCCGAGAGTGGGGCACTTTCAGTCGGTCGACCGGGCGGTCAATTGGCCTAAGTGGCTGGCTACGTGCACGTCCTCGTGCATGTCGGTCGACCGGTCCGGTCGACCGACTCCTGGTCCGGTCGACCGCCAGAGCCTGGCAGGTTTGATTATGGGATTCAAAAACTTGTCTTTTTAGTATCAAATAAATCCCATAAAATCTCATAAATTCCACAAAAATAAGTTCATGTTATATCTTTGAAATACAAACATGTTTGAGTAAAAATCAAACTATGTTATAAACATTTTGAACCATTTTTGTGACTTAAAATTTTGCCGAAAACCAAAATCCGTATTTTTCAAAACTTGAATTTTTGAAATGAAAAATCGTTTTGTCTAAAACTCATTCCACTACAAAAACATAATATTGAAACAACTTTTAAGCATGTAGTATATGAATAGAATCCAATATTATAAAGATATATATATATATATATATATATATATATATATATATATATATATATATATATATATATATATATATATATATCAATGTTTTTGACCTATAATCTAAAAATACGTTTTGTTAAAGTACCAAAACTCTAAACTCATGAAATAGACTATCAAACAAAGTTTGTTTAAATAGTTAAAGTATAGATGTATATAGAACAAATATAATATACATTAAACCATGTAAACTTGTTTTGATTCTATCTATTCATGAAAATTAAGATCGGTTAAACCGAAAACCGAAAACCAAAATATGAAACTTAAACAAGTGTGTGTGTTGTGAACTTGAGCATACCACACTATCTAATCTTTACAAATGAATCTAAACTAACTATTCTAAAATAATGTACCGAAGTCTTCTTGTAGAGCGCCGTCTCCAAGTCGACTCGATCCAAACATGATCCACTGAGCTTGACTCCAAACGAGTGCTAAATATGAACTTGACGCTCGGGCTCTTGAATCACCATGTGAAAGCTCCAAAACACCTTTGTTGAAGCTAATCGCCTACTAATATCTTGGTTAAATATCTGAAACTAAATATCACAAGATTATTAGTAAACTATAACTACATGAGTTAATCATCATCAAAACTAGAGTGAAAAGCCTCTGGGCCAACACTTCCTTGGTCTCCGTCCTCTCCACCTGTTCAGAGACGGTAGACTTCAACACTGAAGTCTCATCAAACGTGACATGCCGACTCAACACGATCTTCTTATTTTCGGGGTCCCATATGTTGGCCCAAAGGCCTTCCACCCTAGTTTTGATGATGATTAACTCATGTAGTTATGTTTACTAATAATCTTGTGTTGTTTAAGTTTCAGATCATTAACCAAGATATTAGTTGGTGATTAGCTTCAACAAGGTATTTAGAAGCTTTTCATGATGATTCCAGGGCCAAAGCGTCAAGATCACACATTGCCTAGCCCATGGATGGAGTTTTGGAGCAAGTCAACTTGAAGATGAAGATCATCAAGAAGACTTAGGTATCCATAGTTTAGTTAGTGTGTTTAGATCCAATTTGTAAAGTTTAGTATAGTTGATATGCTCAAGTGCACAACACACACGTTTCATGATTTGGATTTTGGTTTTCATGGATAGTAGATCAAAACAAGTTTACTTTATTTCTATGTATATTAGATATGTTCTAGATATACATACATGCTTTAAAGTTGCTAGATAAACTTATTTTGACTATCCTATTCATGTTTTGGAAAAATCAAGTTTGACAAAAATACAAGTTTTGTTTTTGATAAAATTTGCAAGACTCAAAAATGAATTGAATATGTTGATACATGTCTTGAAACTTTTATCACTTGTTTGAGTTTTGATATAAAATGATAAAAATATTTTTGGTGATTTTTAGAAGTATTAAAAGATTTTTATAAAATATTTTTCCCAAGTTTTCTGACCCAGTTTTCAGTTCCAGACTCAACCAGTCGACTAAGCCAGGTTATTAGTCGACTTGGCTGATGTCCGGTCGACTAGGCCGGTCGACCGGACGTGCACAGATCTGTGCACGTTTGGAGTCACTGGGACGGTCGACCGAGCCGGTCGACCGGGTCTGAGAGCTCTGCTCTCGGGTTGTTTGGGTCGACCGTGCCGGTCGACCGGGATGAGAGCTCTGCTCTCTGTTTGTTTGGGTCGACCGGGCCGGTCGACCGCAGTTGCCCAACGGTCATATTTCTGACCGTTGGCGGTCGACCGGGTCGGTCGACCGGCAGCCTGTCAGGCTGCCAGCTCAGCCTAACGGCTAGTTTTCTGATGGGCCTATATAAACCCCATCTCTTTGGGGATTTTGGCCATGTTTTTTAAGAGGAAAAATTCCAGTTTTCTGAGGTGTTTAAAAGAGTTTTAAAAAGAGTTTGTGGGCTTTAAAACTTCTCATCTTCATTATTTTGGGTTTTTAGAAAATCAAAGAAAACTAGGTTTTGGGATTTTGATTTGATCTTGCATTTTCTATCTTTTACAAGAGACTTCCCAATTAGTTTTTCTTTGTTGCTTGTTTCCAAAAACACCTAGTTTTCCACACTTGAGCTTTCACCTATCCTAATCTTTTTAGGATCTTTGTTTTGTGGAAAGAGAAAAGAAAAGAGAGAGTTTTGAGGTTGTTGTTGTAACCTCTAAGTTGTACACCCTTATTCTTGTTGTATCCCTCTTCGGTAGAGGTGATCGGGTGATTGGTATGTATCCCTCAAGTGTGAGGTGATTGAGTTTGTTTGTAAACCCTCTTCGGTAGAGGTGTTGATTGTTGTTGTTGTTGTATTTGGCTACGGGCCTACCCCTCGGTTGTGAGGTGGTTGTTTGAGAGAGGAGTTAGGTACTCCATTGTTGTACAAATCCTTCTCGGTGAAGGTTCCCTCGGTGGGAGTCCTCGGTGGACGGTATAGTGGATTGGAAATCCTACACGGTGGTGTAGGCGGGGATGTAAAGCAAGGGTGCTCGAACCTCGAAACATATCTTTGTGTTTGCGTTTGATCCACTTGTCTCTAAACTCTCTCTCTTTACATTTGTGCAAAGAATCATACTTCATTCATATCATATTTGCTTGTGTTGAGCATAATTCATCTTGTCATATCAAATTTATTTGCTTGTGTTGTGCCTTGCATAATCCATATTGCTATATCCTTGATTGCTTGGCTTGATTGTATGTGCACATTGCTTGGATTGCTTGTGTTGTGCCTTGCATAATCCATATTGCTATATCCTTGATTGCTTGGCTTGATTGTATACTCATCCAACAAGAGCTTCACATAGCACCTCAACCCATTTCAAGGGGAATCAAGGGGAGTTAGTCCAGAGCCTCGCAAGGGGAATTCGGCTACACTTGTTGTATTGTATTAGTTTGTGCATAATTTGCATTAGCTTCCGCATTTAGCGCACTTAGTTTTGCATTAAGTTTTAGATTAGCACTAACACCTATTCACCCCCCCTCTAGGTGTTTTTCAATTGGTATCAGAGCTAGTGCTCCTGATACTTAGGCTTAACATCCTAGGAGTGAGATCCATTTGCTTGCTAATCTATTGTTTGCATTTGCTTGTTTGCACACATATAGTTTACCATGGCCTTCATGACCCCACCTATGTATGACCCTTCCAACATTCATGTTTGGAAGATTAAGATGACCGTTTATTTACAAACCCTAGGTCATAAAGTTTATCTTGCTATTACCAAGGAATCCTTCCTTAGTGATCGCAATCATATAGGGGCCAATGCACTAGCCCTAGAGGCCATTAGAAGCACTTTATCTAAAGATTATCTTTTACGTGTTTCTAACCTTGATTCCGCTTTTGCAGTGTGGAATAAGTTAACAACAACCACCACCACCTCCGAGCTTCAAGTGCCAAACCAACCGGAGGAATCTAGTGGAGAATCCGATTCACAATGCTTCATGGTCCAAGGGAATGACTCCCTTGAGGTACATTCGGAACCCCACTTAGATAGTGATGATTGCTCTAGTTCTTCATGTGATAATTTTGATGCCCATGCTTTAAATGAAGAACTTTCTATTGTTTGTGAAAAATTAATTGAAAATTATAAGATTTTGAAAAAGAAAAGTCTAGAAATTAAAAAAGAAAATAAGAGTTTGCATTCTAGACTTGATTGTGTTTTGCAAGAGAAGGTTGAGGTCTATAATGAAAGGGATTCATTGAGATCTCAATTGGAACTTGCACTAAAAGAAAATGAATTTTTAAAAACTAAAAATGATTGCCATGCTATTTTGAAGAAAAATGAAAATTTATCTTCTAAAGTTGATTTTGTTGTAAAAGAAAATAATTCTTTGAAAATAAAAATTGATTCTATTTCAAAGGATTTAGAAATTTGTTTAAAGAAAAATGAAGTTTTGAAAAATAAAATTGATGCACATGTTTGCCATGCTAGTGTAGCTTCATCTAGTCTACCTAATGCATGTTCCTCTTCTTTTAGGATTAATGATGATATTTGTATGTTAAAGAAGAGAGTAGATTGTTTGGGCTCCACTATAAGCCAATGTGCCATGAACCACACTTGCTTGGAAATCTTGGTTCGTAAGAAACAAGTTCCAACTTTTATGCATGCACACCCTCCACGGCATACACATGCTCCACACGGACACCATCAACACATGTATGCTCATGTGTACACATGTACACATTGTGGCCGAAAAGGCCATCTTGCTAAATTTTGTTATGATAGATTAAATGTTTCAAATTTAGCAAAGAAATTTGTTTGGGTTAGGGAAGGGACTAACCCCCATGGACCCAACAAGATGTGGGTACCAAAGACCACCCCTCCTATTGTTTTTGATGTAGGTGTGGGCTCTCACATGACGTGAGAGTGATGACACCTTGGAGTGGATGCGTTCCGGACTTAAAGGAGATCAATTGGATGCATCACTTTCAAGGGAAAGTTTGGTGGAGAGGACCACCTTTGTTTTGGAGAAATAGAGCGGTGCCCTCATTGGTTTTGGTATCGAATCTCTAACTCCTTATTATTGTTTACATGCTTTCATATTGATGTTTTATAGCATGTTTTCATTGTCTATGGATTATTATGTAAATGCCATGATTATTAGATCCTTGACATACATATATAGTATTTGAGACACACATGCTTGTATGAACCCATTCTTAGTGTTCTCACTTTTGTTTAAACTATAATGTACATCATGAATCTAATGCATGTGAATTTACATAGTAATCATGTTTTAATTTTATCATGATGACTTCTACATTGTGTTTTGATGCTTCTTGTTAAGATTACTTGTTTAGATGTGAGTTTTCATTAAGACTAGGATTTATACTTGTACATATAGTGGGCCACAAATAAATTTATATATGTTTGGGCTTGAATGCTTATTTGAACCCATTAGATGTGCTAGTATAGTCTAGTTTTGATGATTCATACATTTTAAACTTGTATTCCCATTTTGGATTTGTTTTATGA
Source organism: Agave tequilana (assembly GCA_038442645.1). Lineage (NCBI taxonomy): Eukaryota > Viridiplantae > Streptophyta > Magnoliopsida > Asparagales > Asparagaceae > Agave > Agave tequilana. The sequence goes on from JAVJIF010013192.1 coordinate 38,910, forward strand.
GTTTTTCACTTCATGTATATATTTGTATTGCCAAACTTTAAGATATACATGTATACCCCTTGAGTCATTTGCCTTTTATGCAAATCTATATATGGACTCAATTGTGTTTAGGGATATGTATGTATACTTATTGTGTTGACAATTCATACATATACCTTGAAATGAAATGTGTTTTGGTGAAGATTTAGCTTTTCTTGATTTTGTGTTTAATTGTTTAACTTCATGTATATGTCTATCTTGTCCAAACTATTAGATATACATGTTTATCCTTTTGAGCCACGTGCCTTCATGCATATATATATAGTGGACTCGTTGTGTTTTGGATATGTATGTATATTTTAATTTGTACTTGACATACATATGCCATGAAAATTAAATAAGTTTTGATGATTTTCGTGTTTTCTATGTTTAAGGAATAATTGAGCTTAATTGAATATTTTCATGATTATGATATTCACATTTTATTTGTACACTCACATTTATTGCTTGCTCATGTTTTGTATTCATGAGTCATATTTATGTCTAATTGAATTAGAGTGTTGATTATCTTGTGGATTTCATGTTTTATGAAAATTATTTTTAGTTTATTCCTTGCTTGAAGGATTTCGCACTAGTTAACAAGTTTTTCATTTTGACTAGTTCGTATTCTTCAATTTGGTAGTGTTTTTCAAACTAAGCCTTATTTCAAATCTATTTTTGAAAACCCCTACCATCTATGTGCGGATGGATGGGAGATCATGGTCTTGTATGTTTTAAAATGAAAATCATTTAAAACTTGAACCTTGATTGGGAGGTATTGTAATATGTTGTATACACTTGAACTTATTGCTATGTCAATTGGTATCATTGAACTTTTTCAGTTGGTATCATTTTGATCTTTTTGTATACTCATATGTTTATTGTGTATGTATATCTTCAATTAGTATCATCTATTGGTGATTGGTACTCATTCTATTTCATACACATTTTATTTGTACTTAAGATATAAATTTTTCACAAAATCTTGTTTATGCTAGTACTTGAGCTTCAATTTTGTTTTAATTGATTATTTTTAAATTGGTATCAAGCCCATGCATCTTTTAGTTGGTATTTCATAAAGGGGGAGAAAATTTAATTTTGTCTTTCAATTGGTGATTCTTCAATTGATATTTGTTTCCCACTCCCTTACTTTATGATTGAGAATTTCATATTGGTATCATATGTTTAATATGAAAAATTATTTACAATTGGTATCAAAATTTTGTTTAGACACTCAAAATTTATTATGTTTAATTTCAATTGATATCAAGATATTTCATGTGTTTTTGCTTAAAATTGGTATCTAAAAATTTTTTAAGAAAAATACAAAAGTTTTGATTTGTATTGACTATATGCATATAGATTCATGTTGAGTGTATTGTGTATTGAAGAGCTTAACATCTCTTCTTTATGTGGTACACGTGTGTAGGGGAGCTTCACATCTCCTCTTATTTATTACATAATGTGTGTTATGTGAATTAGGGCTTAACATCCCTCTTTCATGTAATGCATATGTGTAGGGAAGCTAACTTAGCGTCTTCCTCTTCATGAATGTATATAGCATATAACATCTATAGATCTTTGGTTATTTTCAATTGATATCAAGATGCTTCATTGACATATTTATCTATTGATATCATGTTGTTTATAGTCACCCCTTCTTGATCTTTTTGTTTGACAAAAGAGAGAGAAAAATTTGTTTGATTTGATTTCACTTTGTTTACCCCTTTGTTGATGATTGACAAAAAGGGGGAGAATTATTTGAGAGTTTAACATATTTTTATATATGCATACTTATGTTTTTGCATATATTAAGTTTTATTGGTAAGTTTTAAGTTTTATTGGTATCTAGAGCATCTAGTGTTTTTAATGCTTTATTAATTTAATTGGTAACTAGAGCGTCTAGAACATGTGTTTGTGTTTTATGCATATTGATGCATACATGTTTATGTACATTCATTGCATATATTTTATTTATTTGTTTATGCATGAGTTAAGGGGGAGCTTCTTTGAAGCTTAACTTTAATCCATGCATATATATAACTCCATGAGTTTTGTCATCATCAAAAAGGGGGAGATTGTTGGCCCAAAGGCCTTCCACCCTAGTTTTGATGATGATTAACTCATGTAGTTATGTTTACTAATAATCTTGTGTTGTTTAAGTTTCAGATCATTAACCAAGATATTAGTTGGTGATTAGCTTCAACAAGGTGTTTAGAAGCTTTTCATGATGATTCCAGGGCCAAAGCGTCAAGATCACACATTGCCTAGCCCATGGATGGAGTTTTGGAGCAAGTCAACTTGAAGATGAAGATCATCAAAAAGACTTAGGTATCCATAGTTTAGTTAGTGTGTTTAGATCCAATTTGTAAAGTTTAGTATAGTTGATATGCTCAAGTGCACAACACACACGTTTCATGATTTGGATTTTAGTTTTCATGGATAGTAGATCAAAACAAGTTTACTTTATTTCTATGTATATTAGATATGTTCTAAATATACATACATGCTTTAAAGTTGCTAGACAAACTTATTTTGACTATCCTATTCATGTTTTGGAAAAATCAAGTTTGACAAAAATACAAGTTTTGTTTTTGATAAAATTTGCAAGACTCAAAAATGAATTGAATATGTTGATACATGTCTTGAAACTTTTATCACTTGTTTGAGTTTTGATATAAAATGATAAAAATATTTTTGGTGATTTTTAGAAGTATTAAAAGATTTTTATAAAATATTTTTCCCAAGTTTTCTGACCCAGTTTTCAGTTCCAAACTCAACCAGTTGACTAAGCCAGGTTATTAGTCGACTTGGCAGATGTCCGGTCGACCGGGCCGGTCGACCGGACGTGCACAGATCTGTGCACGTTTGGAGTCACTGGGACGGTCGACCGAGCCGGTCGACCGGGTCTGAGAGCTCTGCTCTCGGGTTGTTTGGGTCGACCGTGCCGGTCGACCGGGATGAGAGCTCTGCTCTCTGTTTGTTTGGGTCGACCGGGCCGGTCGACCGCAGTTGCCCAACGGTCATATTTCTGACCGTTGGCGGTCGACCGGGTCGGTCGACCGGCAGCCTGTCAGGCTGCCAGCTCAGCCTAACGGCTAGTTTTCTGATGGGCCTATATAAACCCCATCTCTTTGGGGATTTTGGCCAAGTTTTTTAAGAGAAAAAATTCCAGTTTTCTGAGGTGTTTAAAAGAGTTTTAAAAAGAGTTTGTGGGCTTTAAAACTTCTCATCTTCATTATTTTGGGTTTTTGGAAAATCAAAGAAAACTAGGTTTTGGGATTTTGATTTGATCTTGCATTTTCTATCTTTTATAAGAGACTTCCCAATTAGTTTTTCTTTGTTGCTTGTTTCCAAAAACACCTAGTTTTCCACACTTGAGCTTTCACCTATCCTAATCTTTTAGGATCTTTGTTTTGTGGAAAGAGAAAAGAAAAGAGAGAGTTTTGAGGTTGTTGTTGTAACCTCTAAGTTGTACACCCTTATTCTTGTTGTATCCCTCTTCGGTAGAGGTGATCGGGTGATTGGTGTGTATCCCTCAAGTGTGAGGTGATTGAGTTTGTTTTTAAACCCTCTTCGGTAGAGGTGTTGGTTGTTGTTGTTGTTGTATTTGGCTACGGGCCTACCCCTCGGTTGTGAGGTGGTTGTTTGAGAGAGGAGTTAGGTACTCCATTGTTGTACAAATCCTTCTCGGTGAAGGTTCCCTCGGTGGGAGTCCTCGGTGGACGGTATAGTGGATTGGAAATCCTACACGGTGGTGTAGGCGGGGATGTAGAGCAAGGGTGCTCGAACCTCGAAACATATCTTTGTGTTTGCGTTTGATCCACTTGTCTCTAAACTCTCTCTCTTTACATTTGTGCAAAGCATCATACTTCATTCATATCATATTTGCTTGTGTTGAGCATAATTCATCTTGTCATATCAAATTTATTTGCTTGTGTTGTGCCTTGCATAATCCATATTGCTATATCCTTGATTGCTTGGCTTGATTGTGTGTGCACATTGCTTGGATTGCTTGTGTGTGTGTGCCCAACTTATACTCATCCAACAAGAGCTTCACATAGCGCCTCAACCCATTTCAAGGGGAATCAAGGGGAGTTACTCCAGAGCCTCGCAAGGGGAATTCGGCTACACTTGTTGTATTGTATTAGTTTGTGCATAATTTGCATTAGCTTCCGCATTTAGCGCACTTAGTTTTGCATTAAGTTTTAGATTAGCACTAACACCTATTCACCCCCCCTCTAGGTATTTTTCACCATAACCTGTAGCCTTTCATATTTCTGTTGACACACAAAAACACAAACTTTTTTGCTCGCGGATTCACCATGCCATCTTTGGCACTGAAGTAGGTCGGACTTCTAAATTCCCGCAGCAAGCCATGATCTTGAGCAGCTTTTCAAACTAAATTTCCCATGGAGTTTTACCTCCTATCGCAGTTGATTCATTTATGAGATGGCTAGCATACACAATTGCCTCAGCCCAAAACGATTTGTCTAATCTTGTATTAGACAACAAGCACAGCACCTTCTTCAGCAAGGAATGGTTTATTTTCTTAGCCAACCTATGTATACCTTCTGTGAAGTGAGTACCAATACCAGTGTTCTTGCCAAATCGTAGGAATTGGTTCATGTCTCTTTCAACATTACCAATCTGTAGCTCCTTGATCTTCTTACCTGTCTGCTTCTCCATTCTTCCTTTTCACTTCACCAACATATCTAGGGTTTCACACCTTTGTCTCATGGGATATATTCAACAATGTCTAGATAAATATCAATAAAAGAGATAAAGTACCTGTGACCTCCAAGTGATGCAGTCTTAGCAGGTCCCCAAACGCTTACGTGAATACAATCAAGAAGACCTTCTGAGTGGTGAGTACTGGTGCTGAATTTCACCTTTTTCTTGTCTAGAACGCTGTGTTTACCCACTAAGTTGCAGGTAGCAGCACCTTCCAATGATCCCTTCTTTGCAGGAGTTTGCAAATACCTTTCACCTCCATGTCCGACCTTCATCTGTCAGACCTGCGTGCAAATATTATCTAAAGAAATAGAAGTCTCCACCTGACCTGTAACTGTACTACCCTTCAAGTAGAAGAGATTGTTCCGGCGGACGCCCTTCATAACCACCATTGAGCCTTTGATCATCTTAAGAACACCATCTCGTATAGATATCACAAGACCCAATGCTTCCAAAACGCCAACAGAGATAAAATTCCTTTTGAGTTGAAATACATACCTCACCTCCTTCAGTTCTCGTACTATCCCATCAACCATCTTGACACAGACTGTACCTATCCCTTCTATATTACACGGATGATCATCACCCATGACCGTGTAACATCCATCTAGCTTCTCAAAGCTAGAAAACCAAGCCCTGTTCGGACACACATGATAGGTGGCTCCGGTATCCAAGGTCCACTTAGTATTATCTGAGTAATCAACAGTAGGAGTAGTAACTGAGAGAGAGAGAATATCGATGAGTCTGAATTCGATTCATCCACCTGTGCGAGATTCGCCTCGGTCTTTGACTCCATCTTCTTACCTTTGGCCTTCGGGCAATCAACTTTTCAGTGCCCTAGCTCCTTGCAAAAGGCGCACTAATTCCTCTTCAGATCTCTGAAGCCTAATCTGGACTTCAATCTTCCCTAATCATCTCTTCCCTTCCTATTGGAACTCCTGCCTCTTACTACCAATATTCTGCTGTTGTGTTCCCCGAAGAAGACAGTCTATCATGTCTTCTTACTTCATAACTCACAAAAGCAGCAGACACCTCACTATAGTTAAGGGATTTTCTTCCATTGATCAATGTAAGAGTAAAGGTCTCATACTTTTCCTTAGGAAGAGAATTCAATAGGATTACCGCCTTATCCTTTTCATCGATCTCCACATCCACATTAACTAGATCCTTCAACTGCAACCGCGATTTTATACTTTTCATCAGATATATTTTCTCCAGGATCCCCCACAGCTGCCTTACAGATGTCTCATGCAACACATGATACTTGATGTCTTGTGTCAAACAAGACCTGATCAAGCCACACACCGTTCTGTTCATCTTGTCCCAATCTTCTTTAGTTGTTGATGCGCGCTTCTTCTCTAACCATAAAGTGTCCTCGAGATTTGATATCGTCAGCGCATCCATCACCTTACACCTCCACATACCGAAGTTGTTCGTGCCGTTGAACTTCACCACATCAATCCTCAGCGGATGTGGATTCATAGATTTTCCCGATGATGTACCTGCTCCAGCCATCTTCTTAACTGATTCCTCAAGGCAATGCGGAAACAAACGGAATTAGATAAAACAAATTTGATAAAGATAGGATCTTTATCTCCACGCGAAACCCTCGAGGAGTTTCCAAAGTGATCTACTCCTCCAAATTGATTTCTCGAGCAATCTACACGCTGTTTTGAGATCGACACTCGATCCCCCAAACAGTCCCAATGCCATTTCGAGATCGACACACAATCTCCGCCAAACAGTAACTGATGCCCTTGGAATCACCAGATGATCCCACGACGAACCTGGGATGCTCTGATACCAATTGTTGTGAGCAGGACAACAACCACTTTGAGGAATCCACCAACCAGGCAGAGACTAATGCAGCCGGAGACGTAACCAACACGACAAGAACAGAGAACAATAGAGAAAAGCAATCAACACAAGCTTTAACGAGGTTCGGCAATTTGCCTACGTCCTTAGGGTAAGGGAGAGAGAGATTTTATTGATTCAACAATCAATACAAACTAATACAGAGGGATACTTGAGGGAATTTTCAGGGTTTCAATACATGAGGACTCTAGCCCTTATTTATAGCCACAAAGTCCCTGAATTTTAGGAAACCCCTATTTGATTCGATCCTAAACAGAAAAGGAATCTGAATCCTAAAAGGAAAGCCAAAACGCGTCTGTCGTCGACCGGACGGTCGACTGACCCATGTGCACGGTCGATCGGACGCAAACAGAGAGCAGCCTGCTTTCAGTCGGTCGACCGTCGACCGCTCCTTGCCACGGTCGACCGGGCGGCCGACCGGGCTATTTCTGTGAAAGTCGTGCAGACCGGTCGACCGGGAGCTAACCTTGCCTGTTTCAATGCGCCGTCTTACTCCTTTATCTTCTGATCTCTGTGCTACCTTCTTCCATCTCCTCTATCTTCTCTCTCCCTGCAACTAAATCTTTTGATGATGATTCAATAATCATTCACTTCCTTTTTTCTACGCCCCGTGAAATTAAATCTTTTGATGATTATTCAATAATCATTCACGTGATTTCTTATCTTAACACAACAAAAACTCCATCACGACGCTTTGGTTTTTTTTTTTTTTGGGCTAGTATATTCTTTTTAGAATATATTTTTCTATCTTAGCATATTATAACAACTATCGGCAGAGTACATGGATTCTAATTTAGGACTTAGTTAGAGAAATTAAGATTCACTTAATAATGTGCTTAGGAATAATTTTTGTTGTCCTACTACCTGATTACCCAATGATTAAGGAATTATTTAGCATTTATTATGCCACTAAGTCTGCTTAAAGCTTGGTTATTAATTCAAAACTGGTAGGTTCTTTAAATAATCTTCATAGTCTTTTTGTTTTGTTGGTACCTTAGAAATTCTTTCCTCCATCAACATTGATCATCTATTGTCATAAATTAGTAGAAGGAAAAAAGTTGTTCGTGGGTCAAATAATTGCCTATTAAGATTACCATTTTGTGCAAATATCTCATTCAAAATAACATTTCGAGACGAAAATATACATTTTTCAACAATTTTGTGTAGTACGAGTGGACTGGGCTATTTAACCCAGTAAGGCCCAAGTCATTGATATTTATCCGGCCTATGTCCGTATTATCCACAGAAATTCAAAATCGCATTAGTTATCGAGGAAGTTTCGGTTGAAAATGGCCTCTGGCCCATGGGTCAGATACGAAAGGGCTGGCCCATAGATAACAGATTGCATGACTTAGGAGATAAAACTTTGGGCTTTATATGGGCCGTAGAATAGTATTCACACTGGTAATTAGAAAAAACTGGGCTTTGAATGGGCTTTACAAGAATTGGGTTTACATTTCCCCCAATTTTGTTGTATGTTTATGAGAGAGAACAAGCGGAGATTTTTGAAATCAGCAACTCATACAGCATGAGTCATAACAATCATTTCATCTCTTGAAGTATAAACATCCCCGCGGCTGTTCAACCAGTTGGCCTGGGTCGGTTAGAGCTAACGATTTGAACACCGTCTTGTAGACATTTCTTCTCTCCTCGACGTGATCCCGGTCAGGCATTAGGTTTACTCCCCATTGAGTGAATTAGTTTAAAAAACGAACTCTTGAAATATAAACAATAAAAGAATGTGAAATAAATAAATGTCAGCCCGAGCTGAACTTCAACGCTGTCTGCATGCTACCTAAATGGATAAAATTATTTAAAAAAAAAACAGAAAATAGTAACAACCATGAAAAAAAGGGGAAGATGTGTCGACCCCGTCAAATTCGAACGAAATGTATCTTTCTCCCCGGATTTTCTTTTTTTTAGTTCTTACCTTCTAAATTTCATTGTATAATTATTTTTATTTATTTTTCAATTCATTTCAATCGATGTAAAGGAAAAACAACACTTTTTTTTTCCTTCTATCATCTTTTCTGCGATTGATGATCAGATTCTCAAAGAGTTTGACTTGTCTCCAAAACTCTCTGAAGTTTGCAAGAGTTTCAAAAAGCCACTTGATCAAGAATTCTTTATATGCCGGTCCTTGTCCCCACCACCTGTTAATACATGTGCCATTGTATTTTCATATTGTCACCATTGTCCTTACTTTAATTGGTCTGTGTAATATACTTTCCTCATTTCAAAATCCATAAAGCAATTGTTTTATTGTCCACTACAATTGTTATTTGTCCACTTGAAATTTTTTTGTTAACTTAACCAAAATATTTATAATATCATTTAAATATTTGAAAAATGAAAATAAACGAGAACCAAAAAGTAATTAATGACTTGTTTAATAAAATCATTTAACCTTTATTATTTATAAAACAAAAATTATTTAGCATAAGAATATTTATTTATATCTTTTTCACTTATTTTTTGTTATCTTTCATTTTATTAATTTATATATATATTCTAATAAAAATAAATATAATTTGTCTAGCTTGGAGACCGTACGACAATCTCGTAGGCGGAAGCTCGGAGGCGGACGAATTTATTTATAATAAATTCAACACAAATTTATAACGCGGAGACATATATTGTCTACTTTTGAATTTGTTATATAAAAAAGAGAGGACAAAATATGTGATCATGCTATCCACTTTTGAGTTTTTCTATTCACATATTAAATAATTTGTCTACTGTCTTAATTTTCTCCACCATTAAAAATTGAACAGAAATGTATAAAAGTAAACAACAATTAATGGAAGTGGACAGAAAAAAATAAAGTTGGATAGAAATTGACGAAGGTGGATAATAAGAGAGTAAGATGGATAGAAAAAGAAAAAGTTGGACAGATGAAGATGAAGACAAAAGAGTAAGGTGGACATAAAAATAGAAAGTTGAATAGAAATAACGAAGGTGGACAGAAAGAGAGAAGTTGGAAAGAAATTAACGAAGGTGGACAGAAAGAGAGTAAGACGGATATAAAAGGAGAAAATTGAATAGAAATTGACGAGGTGCACAGAAAAGTAGTGAGGTAAGAGGAAAAAGTTGAACAGAAAAGGATTGAGGTGGATATAAAAAGAAAAAGTTGGACAGAAATTGATGAAGGTGAACAAAAAGGGAGTAAGACGAACATTTCTTTCCACCTTTGTCAATATTTGGCCAACTTTCTTCTTTTATGTCCACTTTCGACAATTGTTGTCTACTTTTATATATTTCTATCCAACTTTTTAATGGTGGACAGAAAGTAAAAAAAGTGGACAAATTTTTCAATATGTGAACGGAAAAATTCAAAAGTGGACAGTAGTGGACAGTATGATTCACAAATTTTTTTCTCTCTTTTTATATCACAATTTCATTACAAATAGAAATTTAACCACAACCAAATTGATATTCTCAAATTCAACAAACTCGTCACAAATTTGTTCGCTTTTTAAATTAAAAATTAATCATAAATACCAGCATGATTGTCATCAAATTGAGTAACTTTTAAAAAAATCTCAATAAAATTACAATTCAACAAATCTTAATAAACATACTTTAATCCAAACTCAAAATAAATCTAAAAAAAAATTACATCAAAATTACATCAAAAAATAATAAATCCAAACAATCAAAAAATTACATTTGTCCACTATATTTAATTTCTGTCCAAATCTGTTTATAACTAGAGTAAAATTCATCACAAATCAAAAATCTATCGTAACTAAAAATCCATCAAAAAATTATAACAATTCTGTCACGCCCCGCTTTCCACTATATCGAGATAAGCACATGACTTGGGCCAGCAACACGCTCAAAGGAGCATGCTAAGCCTCTAACTTGTAAATTATACCATTTTTTCCTATCTGCTGCATATACATTCAAGTCCAAATACAGTACACATGCATGAAACAAACTAATCAAAAATTTATTAAACTAATGAAGTCTACAAAAATCAAATAACTGGGTACAAATCCCAATACTAAGAATTGCGTTCAAACTATCTCTTTATTCATACATCTATGAAGGCAAATAACTAAAAGGAATTTTCAAGTTTTCTACTAAGGGGCTGTTTGGATTCAAGGAAGTGGGCGAAAGTGAGAAAGTGGGAAGTATGTATTTTTTCCTTTTAGAAATTGAGAATTTGTGTGTATCTTTTCCGGTGTTTGATTGATAGTTGAGAAGTGGAAGTGAAAAAGTATATTGTGTTTTTCGGTGTTTGGATGGAAGTGGAAGTGGAAAGGTTGACCACAAAGTTGACCGTAAAATAATATTAAAATAAAAATTAATTATGAAAAAATTGGACAGTAATTAGAATGCAAGTAAGATTTACATAACCACAAAATTAACTGTTTTGAGCTACAACTTATTACAAATGAGATTTACATGATCACAAAATTAACTGTAGCATCATGAAAGTGAGAAAATGGTTATGTACAAGGGAAAAGAGAAAAGGAAAAAGGGTTTTTTCATTTTTCTTTTCTAGCGTTTGATGGACAATGGAAGTAATAAATGACACTTCCCACTTCCTCACTTTCGCCCACTTCCTTGATACCAAACAACCCCAAGCTCCAGTTGGCTCCTCGTGATACTCCTTATTCTCAGCCAGCGTCTTCAAGTATTCTTCGCTATTTAGGACAAGCTTTGGGGAGTCAGAATCTTCTGACAAGCACAAACAAAAGAAAAGAAATATGCATTATGCATATAGCATGCAGATGTATATGAACAAGGAAAGGTCATCCAATATGCAATTAGTGATACTTATTTTCATTGACACAAGCATGTATTTGTAATATGAGATTATCACTGAAATCAGTCAAATAATATTCGAGTCATGATGATAAACAAGCGTTCACCAATCATAAGTATAGTCATAACATGGAGTAAGTTAAGTAAACAAGTATTGCTAAACAATCAATCGATAGCAATCATCACAAGAACACAAATCTAGATGGTTAATTATAAAGATATTCCTAGGGTTACTAATTAGGTAAGCCTACCCGAACTGTCATGTGCAATAGACGTACCCATCCAACGCCTACTACGCATGTCAATTGGGTCCTAAGACACGGAAAGGACTGCGTCCCATATCACAGCCTCTTCCCAAATATCAATCAATGATTATTATTGTTTGGAAACTGTTAGTGGAAAAAAAGTGTCCATGTACCCAAGAGAAAATTATGCCAGAAGTAATATGGTATAGTAGTATATAACTAGAATGAGCTTATCAATAACCCATGTGTATTATGTAAAATAAATACCACCATACCTTATACATAGGTAGGGGTATTCAAGATACACTTCCTCAGTTTCCACCATCAATTTCCCCATATTAGCCCCGTGTCTTATGATTTTGCAACCTATTTTATTATAGAATATGAATATACTTGCGTGAACCAAATACCAAGAACAACCATGCCACCATGTCCTTGTCAAGCCCATATAATCACCATGTACCACTTTCCCAAATAATTTCAAGTACATGCTTTTACGCAAACATTTATCCGTGCCATTTAAACTTCCGTGTTCATGTTCATATTTATTTTCATGTATTCATGTCCAAGATGTTCATGTTGTGATTCTTTTTCATGGTGTCTTTCTACGTGAACAAGATCAATCAAATCGGTTATTTGTCATCATGTAGTTAAATGAAGGGGTGTGGGTCAGTTGGTGGAGTTGGGGAAAAGAAAAAAGAAAAAGAAAGAAAGAAAGAAAGAAAGAAATGAGAAGATTCCAAAAATAATAATAATATAATAATGTTAAGAAATAATGACTGTTCCAGAAAATTCTCCAAAAATATTCAGAGGTAAAAAACATCATTCTAAGGAATAATATGAAATCAATTTTCAGAAATAAAATCCAATTTTTAAAATAAAAATCCTGAAATCTACCAGCGATACTGGCCTGCACCAAATCCGGCCGAGTTCTGATAAATTCAAAAAATTCACCGAAAATACATTAAGAAACAAAATATGATTTTAAGAGACAATGTGAAAGTGAATTTTAGAAATTTACTCTATTTGTAAATTAAAAAAATCCTGAAATCAACCAGCGATACCGGTCGACACCAAAACCGCTCAAACTTTGATAAATTCAGAAAAATCTCAGAAAATGCATTAAAGTAGAAAATATGATTCTAAAAAATAATATGAAAGAAGAATCTAGAAATTTAGCTCTGATTGTAAATTAAAAATCTTGAAATCGACCAGTGATACGGTCGACACCGATTTTAAAGATTTTATAAATAAATTCGGAAAAATTTCAGAAAATTGTGAAAAATCTAGAATATTGAAAAATGATGTTTGAAACTAAATTGATAAATCTGACTATCAAAAATACCAAGTCAAGCAACACACTGGGATCGAGTTCCCGGTTCAGTTTAGAGTTGACTCTGAGTTCACGAATCCGGGTCCAATGCCAGACGATCGCATAAATATTCATAAAACAAAAATAAATACAGGAAGTAAATCGAGAAATATGATCAAAAAATCTGAATATGTATCTGAGTACATTTTCCTAGAACGGGTGTTACACATATACTTGAGCTATTCATTTCACAATCTATTCTCTAGGATCTTGCATTGTGAGACGTTTTGTCATAGTCTTTTGAGATCACTAAGTTCTTGTTTGTGATCATTGGATCACTAAGTTGTATTTCTTTCTTTCCTTTGTGCTTGATTTTTGTGCCTACCCTCTTGTGTAGAGGTGTGAGAGTTGGAGTTGTGTACTCCTCATTTTGTAACTTGTAATTCCTCGGTGGAGGTTCCTTTGTGGAAAATCCTTTGTGGATAGTGAAAATCCTTTTGTGTGAAGGCATGGACGTAGAGCAGTGGCTCGAACCTCAAAACATATCCTTCTGTTTGCTTTTGGCTATCTTTCTCTCTATCAACTCCCTCTCTCTTTTTATACCTTGCATTGCAATCATTATTCTATTTATACATTTTTGATATTGTTTGTGTGCTCACACTTATTCAACCAAGAGAGCTATTGAAGCACCTCAACTCATAATTTAGAGGAATTATGAGGAGAAGTTTCATAGTCCTTTACGGGAAATTCGGACTCACTTTTGGTTATACATTGTGTGTTAGTATATAAGTTTTAATTCCGCATTGTTTGTCATTAGATTAATACTACACTTATTTACCCCCCATCTAAGTATATTTTTCAATACACATCTAATATTATGTTATCCCCAAGTTTCATTCTAATTGGACTTACAAAATGTGAAAAATAATTTTCTAAATTTAACATATTTGACGGGGTCAGAACAGAATTTCAGTCCCAAGACTTAGAATTAAACTAAGAATTTTATTTAACAAATTAAATCAGATTCGAACGAAATTTTATAGAAATATTGTAGAGTTGTTATACTACATCCTTGAGATTTTTTGGCATTATCATTTAGGAGTTATGCTTTTTCAAAATTAGGTATGCATGACAGAATTTCAGTTCAGAGACTCTGACTTTGGATCAAGGTTTCATCTATCAAAGTAGGTTGGATTTCAATAAAATTTTATGAGGATATTGCAGACTTATTATACATATAATATCAAAATTTCAACCCTTTTGGACTTATAACATAATGGAGTTAAAAATATAAGAATTGCATTATGACCATTCAAACATAATTTATTAAAAATAGGACAACATGCACACTTGTTTTTAATTTTATCACATAAAATAAATGTTAGATATAGTAATATTATTTATGGCAATCGAGTAGCAATTAATGAACATAAATCATTTTACCTGTTTTCTCTTTATGTTACATTATTAACAACTTAAAAATTAAGTTTTTGCTATTAATTGACCACAATAAATTTCTCATACATGATTATAATTCTAAAATGAGTAAATCTAGTTAACCAATGAAAAAGATCATGGAAGAGGGTTATAGGCATGATTTCTATTGGATTTAACATCAAAAAAAGGAAGGGGGCTCTATGCCTTTTTGATGATTAAGATCCAACTCTTGATCTAGCTTAGTGAATTATCAGGACCTTCTTATCCCTCCTATAGTAGATTGATTTTTTAGGGTTTTGGTAGATTAATTTTGAATTTATTTATAATCATATAAGATGAGTGTGATCTTATTTTTCTAGTATTCAGGTTAAGTTTGAATTAGTTTTTAGTTAGGATTTAGCTTAACCCACAAATTTGAATGTTTATCTATAAATTTGAACTTGATTTGAGTGTGTTTTTGGATAAGGAGGAATTTTGAACGAATTTTAAAATAATTTTCTTTTATTTTATGTATTCATGGATGTAAAGGGACAAGGAGTTAAGAAAAAAAATTCTATTTGGTTTCTTTTTGAGTTTGGGTATGAAAATCTAAATCCTATTGGATAGTAACTTAAGTTATGAATTTTGGGTCACATATTTACTATTACTAAAATAATTTTTATTTTTAATTATTATCTTTCCTATTTATTTATTTATTTAATACCTCTTAATATCACCTAATTTTAGAATATTACAAATTCGACCACAAATTTATCACTCATCCTCAAAATTCATCAGTAAAATTACATAAAAATCACAAAATATCAAATTCAAATTTTTCTCATGAATTACAAAATTACAAAAATCAAAATTTCCTCTTTAACTACAAAAATCACAAAATTTTGCTCAGATCACAAATTTCGCCCAAATCAAGGCCACAAATTTTCGCCCAAATCAAGTTCACAAATTTCACGTCGAGTTGCTGTGATTTTCACAGATCGGAGGCGGATCGGGGTTCACGGATCTCGCCGGAGCTCACAGAGTTGCGGTTGGGGGTCACTCGGGGGCAGATATCACCTTTTATGATGTTCACGGAGATCACCAAAGCTGCTATGATTTTCACGGAGAATCACCATAGTTGCCGCAATCTTCACTGATCGAGGGCTCATGGAGCTCGTTGGGCTCGCCGGAGGTCGTTGAGATCGGTGAGGCTCGGAGAGCTCGCTAGACTCGCCAGATCTTCACTCCTCTTCTTCTTCCCATCCTTCCCTACCTCTCCCCTCCCCCTCTCCTCTCTCTTTCTTTATTAAAATTGTACACATGGGACATATTTGACAGAGTAGTATTTAGGACTTTTGACCGCTCCCATTGACTCATGTACATACAACCAGCGTACACATGACTTTGAAGTACAAATACTAATATTGAGAGACTTTTTAGCATGCCCGCAAATTTTAGAGAGTTTTTGGCACAATTCAAGCTCCCTGAGGACCTAATAGCAATTTTCCCAAAAAAACATTTTGACATGATAATTTTTCATATTTATTGAAAAAAATATAAAACCATCACTTTAGAAGTAATCAGAGATTAAAAAAATATTAAAATTATGTACTTTTACTAAAAAAAAAATCTATTTTTAAAGAAAAGTAAGATGGTTTTAATAAAAAATAAATGATTTAAGTAACAAAAAAATCTCTATTTGTGTAATTGTTAGAATTAGTATCATAATACTAATTGTATTTAAAATAATAAGATCTTTTGTTTACTTTAGCATTAAAATTAGACAGTACTTGTAACACCCGGATTATTAAACTCTGGGTTAAAGTAATATTATTGGGTTAATAATATTTTTCTAGAATTATTATGACTATTAAATTGTGAATTCTGTGTTAAATGAATTTCAGTAATTCATTATAGAAAATTTCGGAATGGATCTGCATGAAATATTCGTATAAATACCGGGTATTGGTATTCATACCTATTTATGATTGTATTAAACAAGTTGGGAAAATGAAGAAAGAAAGAAAAAGAAGAATAATGAAAAATAAAATGGGTATGGGAGGCATGGGGGAGTAGGTGGGAGTAGGTGGGAAAGAGAGATAAAATCTCTCTCCCCTGTTCACTCTCTTTCTCCCACTCTTACTCTCTCTCTCTCTCTCTCTCTCTCCCCCTCTTCTCTTTCTCTCTCTGGGTGTTGGCCTGAGGCCAGGTGCAGGCGGCCAGGGGCCGGCGACGCCGGCGGTCATGGGGGTGTACTAGGCTCCCACCTACCTCTCTCTCTTTCTCCCTTATTTCTTTCTCCCTCTCTCTCCCTATCTCTCTCTCTCTCTCTCTAGGGCCCCGCCGTCGGCGACGCTGGAGCGCGGCCGGTGGCCGGCGAGGCGGCCGCGCGGGCGTGGGCCATGCGGCAGGCGGGCGCGAGGGCAGCGGAAGGCGCGGCTGCTGCTGCTGTTGGGTGAGTTTTCATGTTGGGTTTGGGTTTGGGTTTTTAAATAAACCCTACCCAAACCCATTAAGACCCGACCCGCTCTTTAAAAAAAGAGGTAAATTTTCTTTTAGCACCTGTGAGATTATAAATTACTTTGGGGCCCCTGAAAAATTACAAACAGCCCCCTGAATATTTTCAGTTGTTACGTATCTAACCTTTTATATTGGTTTTAGTTTTTGAACGATATCTTGGCTATCCGAAATCAGATTCGGACGATTCTTAAGCTTTTGTGATCATGAAAATGAGAGCTACACATCTTGTATATCAGTATATGGTATTGGGTGTTCAAAATTTATCAGTATACCCGGTGAGTGTAAGTCCTAACTCCAGTATTATTTTTCCAATTTAGAAATAATTAGTATTGAGAAATTATTGATCCAATAGAGCTAAGATGTTGTTGTTACGATGATTGTGATAAATATTATAAAACTGAATGGTTGTTGTAGAACCGAAATTCAATAGAATGTCCCGAATAATGAATTGCAGGCTTGTTATATATCTATGCGTGAACATAATACGGGTATGATATCAAGTTGTGTCTTACCATTTATAACTCGTATAGACATGACAATTAAACGTCTGTAAGTGTATTGGTATGGATGAACACCGACAAATACCACACGAGTTACGTGTTTGTGAATTTCTGAGTGTTATATATATGTTGCGAGTATTTATTAGAAATAATAACCGAATAATTAATTACTGGGTTCTGATAGAAATGGTTAAGTATAAATTATCGGCTAATGCCATATGTCTATCTGTGATGAATATTGGTGCCACTTTACCTGAAAATTATTAAGTGGGTAAAATCTACCCCCGATTTCTTTAAACATTGTGATTACATGTGTATTAACTAGTAAGAAAATAATGATGTTAGTTAAGTGAAGATTGATATTATATGCAAACAATATTCGAACTGTTATGAAACATATAGTTATGGATTATATAAATCGAATGGCAATTGGTTAACACCAGTATACCCGGTGAGTGGACTAAATAGTGACAACGGAAAATTGATTACAGATCATGAAATTTAATTATTAATAGGTGATAATTAGAAATCAGTTAAGATAAAAGATCACTTGAGACCCATCAATCATGATTGAATAATTATAGAATCGGTTAGTTGATAGTGGTATAAACAGAATCCGAAGTTGATATTAGAATTGAACTAAGTAAACGAAATTGAAAATTATCTTCGAGTAACTCGATGTGACCGTGATATAGAAAACTCTGTTAAATGAGATACATGTAATTGATGCAGTATAATAGAAATACCGTGTTGATTAAAATATTGAAAGTTTTGTTAATATTGATAACTCTAATGGAGTCGGGACATTTTGATAAATTAGCAATCGTGAACGTGAACCAATAATGATGGAACCGATCAAAGAAATTGATAATGAACTGAATTAGAGCAACTGAATTCTTAGCACTTCTAGACATGCTTGATAAGTAAATTGAACATCAAAAGGTTATTGTTAAGCTAAGTACACGGGATACTCAA
This sequence comes from Agave tequilana, assembly GCA_038442645.1. Taxonomy (NCBI): domain Eukaryota; kingdom Viridiplantae; phylum Streptophyta; class Magnoliopsida; order Asparagales; family Asparagaceae; genus Agave; species Agave tequilana. Next base: position 57,278 of record JAVJIF010013192.1, read on the forward strand.
ATATTATGTAGTATGTTGAGTATTGATCTTATGAATACTATTTTCGTATTTGTTGTGTTTCATGATATATATATGATCATAACGTGATTTTGTGTATCAACTTGCACACTTGAGGCATCAAAGGTCAGCTGATGGCCTACATATTTATATACATTGATTAAGTTATTAAACGGTAGCAACTGAAAGCAATTTGATAGATAAATAATTAAGATTCATCGAATCTGATGAGAGGTGGAAAAAATAAAACCTTTGAACCAGAACTCATAAGTAGATATTGTACTTTTAACGATTAACGATTATTAATGAAAAACTACTGAATTAGATCAAGTCTGATGATTATCAGATAATGGGTGACTGATGATGGTGTATAAGTATCAAGTGAGTAATTAAACTGGTCAAAACCAGTTAGAGTCAGTATTGAGTAAATCTGACAACTTAACATTAAGTATATCGATTATGATGGATAATTCGATATCAACAAAACAAATACTGATAGCATTGAACTAGTATTTTGGTATGGCTACTCTATACACCGGAGACTTTCAGGTATTCTTGTAATTGATTTAGCAGAACATCGAAATCTCCTATTAAGCTTGGAAGTCACATCTTTATAGTGACACCGATAATTAGCTTAATAATTGAAAGTTAGTAATACAGAGGAAAGATTGAGCGTCGTGTCAATGAGATTAGTAACCCAGTATTGGTAAGTAATATGTGTATGTGTACGCATGTATATATGTGTGTGGTTTGATTCATATGCGAACGCAGATGATGATTTAGCTAGTAAATGACTGTGTGATTTGGAACTCGAAGATAGAAGTAAGAAACAACAAAACATGCTGTATAGAAGTCAGTAACGTTAACATCAGTATTGGTGGAACCTGGGATAAATTTGGGTTGTACCAAATAAAAGTATTAAAACCAGTCCTTACTTGAAATAAAAGATAATTATGATATCAAAAGTATAATAATTCATTAATATCAGAATTGTCGTGTAACTGTCACTTGTATCAAAAGTAATGAGAAGATTCTGAATTAAATCAAGTTGTAACCAATAGGCAGTTTGCCTGAGGATAAAAGAGGCAAATGATGACAAATCCCGAATGTTAATTAAATGATAAAAGGTGAATAAATATTATGATTAGGAAAAGCGAATACTAGTACTACGAATCAGAATTTGACCGGTACGATATTGGGGATCGTTAAGTTGAATGATTTATGTGTGTGTTTGGTACCTCTTAAATATGATAAGAATTCCTTGAAACTAACGAATAAAGAAATGAAATCGCATGAACTTGACTGTGTGACACATCAGTATGTATGTAAATGTCTTTGTGATAAGAAATGTGTATAAGTATGTATATGATGTCATGTATCATATTGAAGAAGGGACCAAGTTTAACCGGAGGTGACCGAAGGGGAGCATTACTGTTATTTATTACATTGGAGGAAGGGATCGGGTTTAACCGGAGGTGACCGAAGGGGAGTATTCCTGTTATGTATTGCATTGGAGGAAGGGACCGGGTTTAACCGGAGGTGACCGAAAGGGAGTATTGTTGTTATTTATTGTTATTATCTATTGTTTCGGAGGAAGGGATCGGGTTGAACCGGAGGTGATCGAAGGGGAGTATTGATATTATTTTATTGAAGTATGTTTGAATATATGATTATGATATCCAGTATATGAATATGATTGTTTATGATATCCGAATTACGGATGTTAATAGGTATGGCGCCTAGTATATGCATATGATTTTTGATGATATCCGGTATATGGATATGATTGTTATGATATCCAAATTATGGATGTTAATAGGTATGACACCTAGTATATGCATATGATTTTTGATGATATCCGGTATATGAATATGATTGTTATGATATCTGAATTATGGATGTTAATAGGTATGGCACCTAGTATATGCATATGATTGTTTATGATATCCGGTATATGGATATGATTGTTATGATATCTGAATCATGGATGTTAACAGGCATGACACCTAGTATATGCATAAGATTGCTTATGATATCCGGTATATGGATATGATTGTTTATGATATCTGAATAAAGGATGTTAATATGTATGGCACCTAGTATATGCATATAGTTGTCTATGACATCGGGTAAATAGATTTTTGTGACATCCAATATATGAATGTGAGCGTCTCGTATTTCTTCATGTATGAACACAATTATAATTGGATACTATCATGAGTAGTGTGTAATGTCATATGTATATTGAGGTAGGTGCAATATTGAACTGAAACTAATCTAGTGAGTAAGATTAGGCTCTCCAAGAGTTATGTTGTGACCATGGTTATATATGAAATTCGAACATGTTACAAACTGAAAACAGGAGAGGTGATTATAAGAGACTAATGAATAGGTCAAGTATTGCAAAATTATTTAGATTGTATGTTAATGAAATATTGGTCACGTGTACTCAGAAAAATACATATATTAAGTATCAGATAATAGAAAGAGTTTATGATTCATCAGCTGCAGTATCGACCACAAGTAGAAAGTATTGAAACTGACTTTTGACATTGATCAACTGCATAATACTTGAAGTACAATGGTAGTATAATACAAACTCTATTTGAATGACTTCACTCACTGAGCTATTGAGCTCACCTCACTACAGATTGATATTTTCAGGTCACGGCAAGGCGAAGGTTCGACTTAGAGCTGTAAGGATGTTCTCCTGAGATGACGTACGTACTTATTGTAGAATGTGAATTATTTTGTAAACTCTGATATTATTATCACTGTGAGTTAGAATATTCTATCAGGGAAGCACTCTTCTGTATATGTTTATTTGATGGATCTTGGGATGAACTATATAATAAAAATGAGATTTATAAGTAGGCTGATGTTAGCTGAAATTTAATTATTGTATTGAGATGGAGTCTATATTTCAAAGGAGATGTTGCCGAAATTTCTTTAGTATATTCTGATTAACGAGTAATAAGGTTGATGATTATGAAATTTTGAGGTAATTAAACCTGGGACCGTTACAGTTGGTATCAGAGCTTAGACTTAGAAACTTGGAATAGAACTCAGGTGTAGGTCTAAGGCAGTATTAGCCTAGAGATTGATTTAAGTTACTGGTTCAGGAATAACATTGATTGTTATAATGAATGTCTGTGAGTGTACAGTTTGTATGAATGAATGTGTGCCATGATGTAAGAAGTTCATGGGTATAATGAGTTCTTATGCGTATGATTAATCTCGAAATGCATGATATTTAACTTTTTCTTTTGTTCGAATTAAAGTATACCCGCATATACTTTGATTCGTATAAGTTCTATTAGGGGTGCGGGCTCTTAGAATGAACTACCTGTGGTATGAGACACTGGGATAAGGAGATGACAAAAATATCAGGAAAGATAAGATTTAATCAGAACGGAAGAACCATATTGAGCATATGTGATGGACGTATCATCAAGTATGGTACGTGTATGTGCTGATACGATGTGTGATGATATATAACAAAATTATTACCAAGTGTGATGTGTGTATGTGATACCATATTATGTGTATATCACCAGTATGATGGTGAATGTAATGATATAAAATATGTGTAAGAGATATTTTGTATGAAAGTGATAATATTGAGCATATATTGCATGTTGTGAACATATAAGGAGATGTATGGTCAGAAGAAAATAAAATTTCTCTATTCGAAGAAAGATTTTATGATATAAAGAAGAAATTGAAAGTATCACTCTTACCTATTATCAGATATGCCAAGTTTCGAGGATAAAACTTTTTCTAAGGGGGTAGAGCTGTAACACCCGGATTATTAAACTCTGGGTTAATGTAATATTATTGGGTTAATAATATTTTTCTATAATTCTTATGACTATCAAATTGTGAATTCTGTGTTAAATGAATTTCAGTGATTCATTATAGAAAATCTCGGAATGGATCTACTTGAAATATTCGTATAAATATCGGGTATTGGTATTCGTACCTATTTATGATTGTATTAAACAAGTTGGGAAAATGAAGAAAGAAAGAAAAAGAAGAATAATGAAAAATAAAATGGGTATGGGAGGTATGGGGGAGTAGGTGGGAGTAGGTGGGGGGGAGAGAGATAAAATCTCTCTCCCCCGTTCACTTTCTCTCTCCCACTCTTATTCTCTCTCTCCCTCATCTTCTCTCTCTCTCTCTCTCTCTCACTCTCTCTCTGGGTGTTGGCCGAAGGCCAGGCGTGGGCGGTGCCGGCGGCCAGGGGGGCACCAGACCCCTACCTACCTCTCTCTTTCTCCCTTATTTCTTTCTCCTCCTCGCTCTCCCTATATCTTTCTCTCTCTCTTTAGGCCCCGCCGGCGGTGACGTCGGAGCGCGGCCGGTGGCCGGCGAGGCGGCCGCGCGGGCGGGCCACGAGGCAGGCGGGCGCGAGGGCAGCAGCAGGCGCGGCTGCTGCTGCTGCTGCTGGGTGGGTTTTCATGTTGGGTTTGGGTTTGGGCTTTTAAATAAACCCGACCCGAACCCATTAAGACCCGACCCGCTCTTTAAAAAAAGCTAAAATTTCTTTTAGCCCCTGTGAGATTATAAATTACTTTGGGGCCTCTGAAAAATTACAAACAGCCCCCTGAATATTTTTAGTTATTACGTATCAACCTTTTATATTGGTTTTGATTTCAGAACGATATCTTAGCCATCCGAAGTCAGTTCGGACGATTCTTAAGCCGTTGTGATCGTGAAAACGAGAGCTACACATCTTGTATATCAGTATATGGTATTGGGTGTTCAAAATTTATCGGTATACCCGGTGAGTGGAAGTCCTAACTCCAGTATTATTTTTCCTAATTTAGAAATAATTAGTATTGAGAAATTATTGATCCAATGGAGCTAAGATGTTATTACGATGATTGTGATAAATATTATAAAACCGAATGGTTGTCGTAGAACCGAAATCTAATAGAATATCCCAAATAATGAATTGCAGGCGTGTTATATATCTATGCGTGAACATAATACGGGTATGATATCAAGTTGTGTCTTACCATTTATAACTAGTATAGACATGACAATTAAACGCCTGTAAGTGTATTGGTATGGATGAACACCGACAAATACCACACGAGTTACGTGTTTGTGAATTTCTGAGTGTTATATATATGTTGCGAGTATTTATTAGAAATAAGAACCGAATAATTAAGTACTGGGTTCTGATAGAAATGGTTAAGTATAAATTATCGGCTAATGCCATATGTCTATCTGTGATGAATATTGGTGCCACTTTACCTGAAAATTATTAAGTGGGTAAAATCTACCCCCATTCCTTTAAATACTGTGATTGCATGTGTATTAACTAGTGTAGGCTGTCTAAAAATCATTAAAGACAAGTCGGTAAAAGCAGAGTCCCAAACTCCAGACGCAGGGCGTCTCAGTCAGCACCAAGGCGCGTGGGTCGAAATCCGCGTCTCAGCCGCACAAAGGGGCGTGGGTCGAAACCCGCGTCTTGGTCCGCACCAAGGCGCGAGGGTCGAAACCCGCGTCTCAGCAGCACCAAGGCGCGATGGTCGAAACCCGCGTCTCAGCAGCACCAAGGCGCGTGGGTCGAAACCCGCGTCTCAGTTGTAACCGTCCCGGTTATGGGGTCAATCACGGCCCACATAACGGGGAAAGTTAACACCCATTATGGAGTATTTTTAGGAGGCACGTACGCCCCTGAAACCTCTATAAATAGCCCCGCTGCTATGGAAAAGGGGTCGGATTTTTTTAGAGAGATCAGAAAAGAGCTTGACTTGAGAGCTTCCACAGAGAAGGAAAGAGAGTCTAACTCTTCAGCTGACTTGCAGCGTACAAGTTAATCTTTGCCTACAATCTCTTTGAGATTTCGGTTGACAGAGCTGTGTTACTCCGTCTACCACCCAAAGAGAAGATCCCCAGAAGTTCTCGACGTTCACCCGGTCAACGGAAAACAAGATTCACTTTCCATCGCCACTTGAAGAACCCAGCATTAAACAAAGGGGAGATTCAAGACTCAACATCTTCCCTCCCTTGTAGTCGGAACATTAGTTTGTTGTAATCTTTCAATTGATTCAAGGAAATTTTACACCGAACATCTCTGCTCCATACCAAACAAGAGATGGTGACTCCGCTGGGGACTACTTTCGTTACTGACGAACAGGTTGTGGCGCAAGGTGACGTCCTCTACAAGGGGAAAACGGTCGAATCGCTCGTCGTCGAATTCGACCAGGCAAAGTATGAAGAGTTCCTCTCTTCCGGCTCCAAGAGCCCAAAGGCCCGCGCCTGCCACAGGGTCTCTACGGAGACTTACCCCGAAGTTCGCTCTGAGCCTCTCTCAGAGGCATCTGCTATGAGGGATGTTGTGACCAATCACGCCAGGCGTGACACACGCGCCAACGTTTCTCAGGAGACCCGCGTGGTCAAATTCTCTGGTGTCCAGCCAGCCCACCCTCTTCCTCAGCACCAGGTCGTTGTTGGTTTCTCTCAACCCCCACGACGCAACCGAAATGCTGAACGCCGACAGAGGAGGCGTGCGCGTCAACTGCGAGTTGGAACAATTGATCGTCCAACTGAAGCACGACGCAAGGTTCAAACCGGCGTCTCTGCTGCACCACATCCGGCACGCGAAATCCGCGTTTGGCAGCCCAAACGTGAGATTCGCCAAGTTGGTCCCTCTGAAGCCCTACTCCCTAGATGCCAAGGCGAAGCTTGCGCGCCTTGTCGAGTACAAGAGGCACGCTCCTCTAGGCGTGGGGCCCAGCAGCCCTGCATTTCTCAAGCGTCTCTGCCCCGACGCAATAATCAGCAACGTGATAGCCGCGTCTCTTCTTAGCAGAGACGCCAAACGCGCGTCCTGAAGCCACGACGCGAGAATCGCGTCTCTGAACCCCGCGTCCCAGCTGTACAGAGCAAGGATGCCTCCCACCCTCGACATCACGAGGCTAATCTCTTTGATCCTCCTCCCACGGATCTGAGGGATTATTTGACAAAGAAAAGAAGTGCTAATCAAATCACTTCGTCATGTTGCTGCCAACGGCTTATCACGATGCTTTCTGAGTGCCGTTGCAGTTCAGGTGCAAACCAGCAGTCTCTAGTTAGACAACTGACCCTGATTCCCCGATCAGCTAAAAGAAGTCGTTCCCACAGGAGGAAGGTCTTCTCTGACACTGAATATCCCGAGCTCACTGCAAACATGGCGATCCGGAGCAGGGGAAAACAGCCTGCAATCAGCTCCGATGATGAGTCTGTCACAGAATCAGAAGGAGTGTACCGACACACTCGCACCCGGACCAGGGCAATCCCCACAATTGACTACAATACTCTTGCCAGGGGCATTGAGGTGAATGACTCGCATTTCGCTATTGCAGAGTCACAGGCTTCAAACTCTTCTATGGAGAAAGAGGCCTTTATATACATGACCAGCACTCCTGAGGAGACCGTCAGGCGCTTGGAGCAGCAAGCCCAGGTCCAGAAGGAACAATTCGAGATGATTCGTGCTCAGCAAGAATCTATCGACTCCCTTAAGCAGATGCTCGCACAGTTGCTTGAAGACAAGAGGAAGTCAACCAACAAAGCCTCCTCTAAGAAGTCTAAAGGCAAACGAAAAGAAGGGGAAAGCTCATCTTCTGTACACGTAGAGGAAGAAGAGCAAATTACTTCTGGTTCGTCTAAATCCTCGTCGCAGGAAAAGGACGACCGAGATCAGGGAAAGGTTCATTGTAAAAGAATGAATCAGTTAGAGCAACGTCTTGAGGCCCTTACCAACCGGAAAGGCCTCCAAGAAGCAGGAGTGGTCCGGCCATATCCAGCCGAGTGGGACCTGGTTCCATACCCACCCAAGTTCAAGGCTCCAACCGTCCAAGCATTTGATGGGAAAGGTTCACCGAACCAACATATCTACTACTTTAAATCCCAAACAGGGAATGTGGTAGATAATGATGCCATTCTGGCACGCTTGTTCATCGGCACCCTAAAAGGGCTTGCCTTTGAATGGTTCATAAAGCTCCCAGAGGGTTCCATCAAGAATTGGGGCGACTTGGAGAAGCTCTTCTTAACGCGTTTCTTTGAAGATGACTCGGAGGTCAACATGCCTACCCTTTTAGCCACCAAGCAGCGAAAGGGAGAGTACGTTAAGTCTTTCGTAGAAAGATTTCGGAACGTAGCACTTCGATGTCCAAGCGGTATGACCCAGGTCACCCTGGTGGAAACATGCCGCCACAATCTCCAGACTTCGCTCCTTACTCAAATAGGAGTTGCCGAAAGCCGCACCTGGAAGCAGTTGATCCAACAAGGTGAACAGGCTGAAGAAATCGTCGCTCGGGTCAGGGCAGAAGAAAACAAACCTAGACCTAAAAGGTCAACGAGGCGTGCGCCAGACACATCCCTCCAAGCCAAACGGAAGGATAACTTGGCAGCAGAGACCAAATCCCCTGTCAAACCTCAACCGGTCAAGGGAAGTGGCTCTTCAAGCCAACCACGCGCCAGCAAGCAGTATTCCTTCAAGGATGAACATGTCGACTCGCTCTTCAAACTACTCAACAAGAGCAACTGACTGAAGCTTCCTGAAGCTAGGCGCCCAGAAGAAGTCGATAAAACCGATAATCCCAACTACTGCATGTAACACAGGATGTTGGGACACCCCACCAAGAGCTGTTATGTCTTCAAGGACATCCTCCAGGCTCTGATTGATGCTCTGATTGATGCGGAGGTATTAAAACTCCGTCCAGAGTAGAAGAAGGTGGCGGCCAATATGACGTCATTCCTCCAGTTTGGAAGGCAACCTCCAACACCCTCTGGAGTAGTCCCTGTCCTAAAAGGAGAGCTACGAATGGTCAACACAGACCCTCACCAGCAGCAAGAGAAGAGCTTGGTACCCGTTTTCACACCTCGGGGAGAAGTCATGTGGGTTCATCCCGACCTTGTGGACGGCCAGCAATGGACCACTGTGACCAACAGGAAGTCCAAAGGCAAAGCAAAGGCTACATCCTGTAATGTCGTATGCGCCTCTTCTCGGGAAGGAGAGACTGATGTTCCCTCACTGACCGATTCGGAAGAGGAGACAATAGTCCTAGCCACAGAACCCAGTCAACTGGTGGCGGAAACCCGTTCAGGGCAGTCATATTTGAAAAAGTATGACGAAATGGCGCCAATTCCTCCAAAACCCGCTGCAGAGTCAGCCAAGCCCTCCACAAAGCAACCTGTGGAGAAAAAAAAAGAGCTTCAGTTTTTTAAAGTTCTCTCGAAAGACATCACGGGAGGATCCGCAGCGCCTTACCGCTTTGATGTCCTGGCTCAGCTGGCCAATATCCCTGCCCGAATTACCCTTTATGAGCTCCTCAGGCTATCGAAGTCAACCAGAGAAGTTCAACAAGAGGCCCTTGCTAATGCTGAGGCCTTCATGACTCAAGTGCCAATCGGACCAAAGGAGGGAGATGTAGAGGAATGCCTCCATACCTCCCAAAATGGCCCCTGCATCACCTTCACGGCAGATGATATGCAAGTCAGGGGGAAACATGATTGACCCCTTTGTTGGCCCAAAGACCTTCCACTCTAGTTTTGATGATGATTAACTCATGTAGTTATGTGTACTAATAATCTTGTGATTTTAGTTTTAGATCATTAGTCAAGATATTAGTTGGTGATTAGCTTCAACAAGATGATTTGGAAGCTTTCACATGGTGATTCAAGAGCCCGGACGTCAAAGATGATATCTAGCACTCATTGGAGTCAAGCTCGGTGAATCACAAAGTTTTGGATCGAGTCGACTTGGAGACGGCGCTCTACAAGAAGACATCGGTATCATAGTTTAGAGTTTGTGTTTAGATCCAAATTGTAAAGATTAGAATAGTATGATATGCTCAAGTTCACAACACACACGTTTATGTTTGGATATTGGTTTTCGGTTTTTGGTTTAACCGATCTTGGTTTGCATGAATAGATATGATATCAAAACAAGTTTACATGGTTTAATGTATATTAGATTTGTTCTATATACATGCATGCTTCAACTATTTAAACAAACTTAGCTTGATAGTCTATTTCATGTGTTTCATGTTTTAGGTTTTGTATTTTAACAAAACTTATTTTTGGAATTAAAGTCAAAAATTATGATATATATTTGTTTCATGTATATTGGATTTCTATCCATATGCATCATGCTTCAAAGTGTTTAAATATCATGTTTTTGTATTTGGAAGAGTTTTGGACAAAACGTATTTTCTATTCAAAATCCAAGTTTTAGAAAATACAGTTTTTGGTTTTTGGTAAAATTCCTAGACATCAAAAAGAGTTCAAATGTTTAGTAATTGTCTTGAAATTTTTATCACAAGTTTGTATTTCAATATAAAATGTTAAAAGAATTTTTATGGAATTTTTAGAAGAGATAAAAGATGTTTTAAAATTATTTTTACCCTGTTTATCAGACCCAGAACTGGCTGACAGGCCAGGTTGGTCGACCGCTCGGTCGACCGCACCAAGGGCCGGTCGACCGTGTGGTCGACTGACGTGCACAGAGCTGTGCACGTCTGGCAGCCCAGTGGGCCGATCGACCGGGCGGTCAACCGGAACTGAGAGCAGTGCTCTCTGTTATTTTCGGTCGACCGGGCGGTCGACCGGATGATGCCTACGGTCAAATCCAACCGTTGGCCAGTCGACCGGCCAGTCGACCGGTAGACCAATTCTGGCAGTTTCTGCTGCCAACGGCTATATTTTTCTGGGGGCTATAAATACCCCATTGATGGCCTGTTTTCTCTAAGAATTTTAGTGCGAATTTTTCCCTACTCTCTGGTGTTTTCACAGCAATCAAAAGAAGTTTTTGAACTTAAATTGAACAATCTAATTGGTGTTTTTGCTAGGGTTTGGAAAATCAAAGAAAAGGGTTTTTGGGAAAATTGTTTGATTGAACTTCTTCATCTTGGTTTCAGTTTTTCCCAAGGATTTTTCTTTGTGATTTTGATTTCCATTCCATTGGTTTTCTCCACACTTGAGCTAAAATCTACTATCTCATTCTATAGGATCTTTGTGTGGAAGAAAGAATTGTTTGTGGTTATTTTCTTAGACCACCAAGTTGTAAACCCAATCTTTACTTGGCTTTGTGCCTTTGGGTTGTATCCCTCAAGTTGTGAGGTGATCCTTGTAAGCTTTGTTCTAATCCCTCAAGTTGTGAGGTGATTGTTTGTTGGCTTGGAGTTGTGCCTCAAGGAGGAGGTTGTGTTTGTAAGGAGAGGAGTTGGGTACTCCTTGTATTGTGATTGCCCCAAATCCTCGGTGGAGGTTCCCTTTGTGGGAGTCCTTTGTGGACAAGCTAGTGGACTTAAAATCCTTCTGGGTGAAGGCGGAGATGTAGAGCTGGGTGCTCGAACCTCGAAACATATCTAGTTGTTTGCGCTTGATCCCTTGACTCTTACTCTATCTCTCTCTCTCTCTTTACTTTGTGCATATTGCTATATCATATACTTGCTTGGTTGTGTGCATCCATTGTTGTAATTGCAATTAAGATTTAAATTCCGCATTTAGCTCATAGATTAGCCATATCACCTATTCACTCCCCCTCTAGGTGATTTCAATTGGTATCAGAGCCTACGCTCCTGATATTTAGGTTTAACCACCTAGGAGTGAGATCTTGGTTTGCTAATCTTCATTTGCATTTTTTTATTTGCACACATTTAGGTTGCACTCATGGATAGCCCTCCTATGTTTGATCATTTTAGACTTGATGGTTGGAAGGCCAATATGAGTAGTCATTTAAAAAGCCTAGGACATTTAGTTTATCAAGCCACTACTCAAGAAACATTCCCTACTAGTAGCAAACATAAAAAGGCAAATGCATTAGCCCTTAGAGCACTTAGAGCATCTCTTAATGAGCATCTTTTACCGGTGTTTGATCGTTATGACTCGGCTTTTGCAGTTTGGAGCATATTAACTTCTCCCGAGCTACCAAAGATTATCAACAAGTTGAGAAGATCTAGGAGAGACGAGTCCGACGAGCATTGCCTCATGGTCCAAGGGAAAAACTCCCTTGAGGTACAATCGGATTCTTAAATAGATGATAGCTCTAGCTCTTATTGCTATGGATGCTTAAAAGTTCAAATTTAAATGTAGAACTTGCCACAAAGCTTGAAAATTTTATGGAAAAACATGATTCTTTGAAAAAGAAACATTTTGAATTAAAAGAAGAAATGAAAGATTTGTGCTCAAATTTTGAAGTGATTTTGCAAGAGAAGGAAGAGATTACTTGTGAACGTGACTCACTTAAATCTCAACTTGAACTTGCTCTAAAGGAAAATGATTTTTTGAAAAGCAAAAAGGATTGTGATGATGTTGTGAAAAACAATGAGGTTTTATCTTCTAAATTGGATTTTATTTTTAAAGATAACCTTGTTTTGAAAAATAAAATTGATTCCATTACAAAAGAATTGGAATTAGTTTTAAAGAAAAATGAATCTTTAAAAATTGATATTGATTCTCATGTGTGCCATGCTAGTATAGCTTCTTCTTCTTGCACACCTATTGCATGCTCTACTTTATCTTCAAGTATTGAAAATGATATAAATATTTTGAAGGAAAGTGTAGATTGTTTGGGCTCCACTTTGAGTCAATGCACATTGAATCATACACGTTTGGAAACCTTGGTTCGCAAGAAACAAGTTCCATCTTTGCATGCACACCCTACACGGCATACACATGCTTTCCACGGACACAACCATAACATGTATGCTCATGTGTACACTTGTACACATTGTGGCCGAAAAGGCCATCTTGCTAGATTTTGCTATGATCGTTTACATATTGAAAATTTAGCAAATAATCTTGTTTGGGTTAGAAAAGATACTAACCCCCGTGGACCCAAAAGGAAATGGGTACCAAAGACCACCCCTTTGTTTTATGATGTAGGAGTGGGCTCTCGCATCACGTGAGAGTGTTGGTGCCTTGAAGTGGATGCGTTCCGTGCCTAAAGAAAACTTTTTGGATGCATCACTTTCAAGGGGAGTTTGGTGGAGAAGACCACCATTGGTTTGGAGAACTAGAGAGGTGCCTTCATCGGTTTTGGTATCATTCTCTAACTCCCATTTTTATTTGCATGCTTTTCATGTTCATCAATTCATAGCATGTCTTGTTTTATTGATTATTATGTTTATGCTATGTTGATTATATTAGGGTTATACATGTTTAGTTACTTGAGACACCCATGTTTTATATGGATCTATATTTAGTGTTCTCACCTTGTTTAAACTAATATGTATGCACTAGATCTAATGTACATGCATATACATAATGATCATATGGATGTTTATGATATGTTTTGATGACTCATGTTTTGTTTAGTATGTTGAATTCCATGATTATTAGACTATTGACTTGCATATATAGCTTTTGAGATCACCCATGTTTAGATAGACCCATTTGTTTTGTTCTCACCATTGTTTGGCTATTATGTATATCATGATTCTAATAGCATGTGGATTTACTTTATGATCATTTTTATGATTATCATGTTGATTTTTTACCCGTTTTATGCTTCATAATTTGGATATACGTTTAGATGTTAGTTTTCATTAAGACTAGGATTTATACTTGTACATATAGTGGGCCACAAATAAATCCTTTTATGTTTGTGCTTGAATGCCTATTTGTACCCATTAGATGTGTTAGTATAGTCTAGTTTTGATGATTCACGTGTTCTAACTTGTATTCCTCATTTTGGATATGTTTTATGATCATGTATTTTAACTTCATGTATATGTCTATCTTATCCAAACTATTAGATATACATATACATCCTTGAGCCACGTGCCTTCATGCATATACCCTTGTGGACTCATTATGTTTAGGATATGTATGTATACTTTAGTTTGTACATGACATACTGATTGAGATTTTCCTGCACACAAAAATAAGGAATTTTAGATTTAGAACAAGTTGTGCAAGGTTCTCAATTCGAATCCGCGGTAGCAATGGCTATGCGTGTCGTGATCCTCAGGGAGGGAACTGCGATGGAAGCGTTTGAGTAAGTTCTTTAAAAATTTATCTTTTTTAGTTATTAAAAAGAAAATAAGAAAATATTAGTTAAAGTTAGTTTAGAAAGAAAGCGGTATTTACAATGAGTCGGGAAAGAAAGAATTTGAAGGAGAGGTGTTGGTGACTTAATCTAAAACAAGAAAATAGAATAAACACTTACCTTAGTTTGGTTGAAGAAAAACGTAAAATCCTAACACTTTCTACCTTGCTTTGGAGGCGTTGAACGCATAAACTATAGGATCGATCTCAGTCCCCTGTTCGCATTATATCATCAAGCTTGGGTAAGTATGAAGTGATACGTACCTTGAAGAGGAGAACATCACCATGAAATATCGTTGGCACCCACCAAGATTCGTTATACTTGTGCTTTGGAAATCACTTGCATGCTCATCATAAACCAACAGAGATAAAAATAGAAAAAGAGAAGAAAACAAAAAGGAAAATAAAGCAATGACATAAAAAGAAAAGTTACCTTTATTACTTGATACAATGGAAGAGAAGAGAAGCATACATCGGTGTCACTCTCAACATAGCCCTCTCCCTCACTTACATAAAAATTAAAAAAAAGAAAAGAAAACCTAAACTACAAGAAAGAAGAAAGCCTAAACCCTAGATTTGGCCCTCTGGCTCTGGACGCTTTTCTCGGTTGCACTGCAGGGGTATTTATAGGCGCAGAAGGAGGTAGAGTTCGGATAGAAGTCGACCACGAAAGCTGTTCCCTGGAGTCATCCAATTTGCCGCGGAAACGCGGCTTGGGCCGCGTTTCCGCGGCCTAAGCGTGTCGGTTGGCCGCGCGCTTTGGCGTGTGGCCTCTCCTGGTCCGTCCATCTGGGAGTTTATTTCTGGAAGTTTGATCCTGGCTCTTGATCTTGGGATTTCGAGATAACTTGGGAAGCAAGTTACCCTAGATCTCAAATCTTCCCATATCTTTTAAACGAAATTTGCTATCCTTCTTTGTCTTTTATCCTCATCCTGCAAGTGTTTAGGGTTGAATAGAAGTCTATCCTTCCCTCTTCTTTGTATTTGCAACTTTGGCCCTTGTGTATTTGTAATTTTGGCAATTGATATTTGCAACTTTTACATTGGGCTTGAATATGGGCTTTTGGGCTTCTTTTAGGCTTTATTTATTATTAAAATAAGAACTCAAGGCCTGCACACAATAAATCATAAAATATTAGTAAATGTGCAGAATTATATGAATAAATATGAAAATGTGATGGTAAATGTCATGATAAAAATGCACTTTTCACTACCAATCATACCCCCACACTTATCTTTTTGCTCGTCCTCGAGTAAAAATCAAAGAGAAAAAGAAAAGAAAAATTAATCTAACTAACTCACTTTCATAGGAATCACGATTGCACTTAGCATGTGCAACAAGCCGTTAAACCCCTAGGTTACCCTAAAGGACGAATGTTGTCTCGTGAGGGTTTTCAGCGGATTACACCCCAAAATCCATAAAAAAAAAATATTTGAAATACTTTTGCAAAGACTAAGTAATCTATAAGATTTTAAGATTATCATTTTTATTCATTCTTAGACTTAGTCTTTATAAAGTAAATTGTTTTAATTTTTAAGTAAGGATCAAAATTGAATTTCTAATATAGTCTTTTTCGTTACCAAAAATCATATGCATCCTTATGAATTTTTACTAGGAATTCCTTGACTTGGACTCTCATGCCTCTTTATTTTTTTCTCTTTTTTTTTAATATGTATAACTCATCTAATTTTCTTTTGTGCAAGCATCAAGGCTTCTTGAGGCCCTCATACCTAACTAATTGATTATTAGATGTGTTACTACATATATTATATTTCTTAGTCTTCTTAGGCTTTCTAATCCACCCATGTAGCGAACTTAAAGTCGATGACTCCCAAACTGGTTGGCTTTAGGGCACCAGGTGAGAAAACACCCCGTGGACTCAAATTCGAGTGAACTAGGCCCCAAAACTAAGGACTTTATTTTATTTACTCACCTTTAGGCATGAATACTTATGCTTCTTGAGGCACATGTATCCAGCTTAATTAGTGATATTATTTTTTTATAATTTTTTTTATGAGGCACAAGGGTCTTTGTCTTAGAACCCTAAATATGCATTAGGTATGCATATTTCATTAAGGTAAAAATTAAGACTAACTACTTATTCAATTTCTCCTCCTATACCTAAAAATTCAACAATTTATTTATTTTGACCAAGTTTTTAGAAATCCTAATCATGATTTTCCTAATTCTTAAGACTAACTTAGATTTTTTTCAAAAGATAAGTCAAAATATTGTCCTTTTTTAAATTTTTTTTAGATTTTTTTATTAGCAAATTTTTGTTAGTTTCTACCTATGTTAGTATGTTAGTAAAGCCCACCCCCACACTTATCTCATGCATTGTCCTCAATGTATGAATGAATGCACATATACATGAAAAAGAAGAAGGGAAGGCAGAAGTTACCTCAAGGTGGTGGTTCCGGTGGTGGTCTAATTGGTCCACAAAATGCGGCCCAAACAAGATAACGTGGTAGTTCACGGGACCTACCTTTTTTACCTCTTTTCTATTTACATATTTAGAGTCCCCAGTATGAATAGGATCATAGAAGATCCTCTCATTAAACTTACTTCCTTTACATGACCAGTCCTGAAAAATAATCACAGAGTCATGGTCTATACCTATGTCAATCAAAAGAATGTGACTTGATAGAATGGTTGACTTGGACTCAAGAATGATCGGTTCAGGAACTAATACCGACTCAGGAAATAAACTCAAATCAAGTAAGGGTAGGAGTCGGGCTAGGTTCATGAATTGGGTCCAAGTCAAGAAATTGAAACTCAAGTCCACAATCATTTTTCCACAATTGAATGTGACTCAATGTTGGTGATTCAAGTTCAGGAATGATAGGTGTGGGAATCAAAACTGACTCTAAAATATTACCTAAGTCGGGTAACAAAACAGGAGTCAATAATGATTCGAGAATTTGAACTTGATCATAAATTTGGGAATCTAGGTCACATATCTCATTAGTTTCAATCTCATAAAAATTAGAACTTGCCAATTTGTCAAGGGGACTTTCAAAAGTATGAAATTGGTCAAGTTCATTATGATGATCTTCAAAAATGGGTGATTCAATTTCATGATCTATGGGCACAGGAATAAATGTTGGCTCAGAAAGTTGGTCCAAATTGGGTAAGGATACTGGAGTCAACATAGATTCGAAGATGGAAACTGAATCGCAAAGTTGGGGATCGGGTTCACATTCACAATCTAATTCAATCTCATTGAAATTAAAACTAGCCAATTTGTCCAAGGATTGAGATTGGTTCAGTTCATATTGATGTGATGAAATTGAATTTTGATCAAGGTCTTCTAGATAGGATGATTCTTGGTTCCTATCAACTTGGTTGGTAAGTTCAAGAATGTTTGAAAGTCTAGAAATTTGATCATTCATTATCTCTTGCAACCGATCCACTTTTTCTTCTAACCCATTGAATGGATCATTGGAGGATTGAAACATTGGTGATGTGGGAAAAGATGTGTACGAAGATAATGGTTGAACAGGTGGTTGACCATATGGCTCAGGGGTATTGAATCCCCATTGACTCTATGAAGAGTAGTGATGATTATTCCAATCTTGTTCATAGTATTGGGGCTGGGGCATGTAATGATTCGGATAAGACCAATCTGGCACACTAGGTTGGTTAGAGTTATGATATGCCGGGTTGGTAATATCCAAAAAAGAGGTTGGTGTATAATATGGATCCTCATTAAAATTGAAAAAATTATTGTTATAGGCCATATTACACAAAACAAACAAAAGAAAAAGAAAACAAACAAATAAACAAACAAAAAAAGAAAAATTTCTAACCTAAGTTAGGGTAGACCTATGACCTAGACGACTCCTAACTGGTTAGACTGTCCATGGGAGGTAGGGTGCAGACTTTGACCACAAGTTAATCAGCCAGGTCAGGGCAAGAGTGGTGGGAGGTTTTCCGTCAAAGACGTTCCTTAATTAAATAACCACCAATCTTCGGGCTTTCGGCCCTCAATCCCCTTCCTAGACACTGATTTTGTAGGAGTCAATTTTCAACACCGTTCCCCTTAGGATAATCTCCTAATTGAGTCCGAGATGTCCCTAGGGCCAACGTCTACTAATTTTAAGTTAGGCTTGGGTTAGTGAGTTCTTGGGATATGATTTTTGGGCTAAGGAAGGGTGATGAAATCCCCACCTTATCTTGTTAATGGGTTATGCCCTTAAAATAAATTTGTGCAAGTGTACAAAATATGTAAATAAGATTCACTCAAAGCATCAACCAAGAGATGAGTCCTATTCTACATGCAATGCGAACGTACCTTGCTCCAGCACTCTTCAACAGTAAAAATAAAGGAATTGAAAAGACACGTGCCTAATATGCGAACGTCTAATCATTTTTATCTTTAACAACAAGTATTTTACTGTTGATTAATTAGCAGTAAGCAGGGTTATCACAGAACAAAGTTTAACAGAGCAGTAGATAGATATTGTAATTTGCAGCAACCTGCAAAAAGATGGATCAGTAGGAAACTACTCAGGCCGCGGTTTCGCGACAATTGCTGCGTTTCCGCGGCTCTGAAGTAGGCTCTTGTGCTCTGCCTTCGAGGGCAGAGGCACAGAGTTGCTATATGTCCACTTCTGCTGTCAGTTTCCCTGTTCTCCAAACTTGCAAACAGAAAGAATAAAAGAATTAGTTAAAAAATTTTATTTTTAGAGAAAAACTTACCGTCCCTCCCCGGCAACGGCGCCAATTTGTTGATTGAGATTTTCCTGCACACAAAAATAAGGAATTTTAGATTTAGAACAAGTTGTGCAAGGTTCTCAATTCGAATCCGCGGTAGCAATGGCTATGCGGGTCGTGATCCTCAGGGAGGGAATTGCGATGGAAGCGTTTGAGTAAGTTCTCTAAAATTTATCTTTTTTAGTTATTAAAAAGAAAATAAGAAAATATTAGTTAAAGTTAGTTTAGAAAGAAAGCGGTATTTACAATGAGTCGGGAAAGAAAGAATTTGAAGGAGAGGTGTTGGTGACTTAAAACAAGAAAATAGAATAAACACTTACCTTAGTTTGGTTGAAGAAAAACGTGAAATCCTAACACTTTCTACCTTGCTTTGGAGGCGTTGAATGCATAAACCATAGGATCGATCTCAGTCCCCTGTTCGCATTATATCATCAAGCTTGGGCAAGTATGAAGTGATACGTACCTTGAAGAGGAGAACATCACCATGAAATATCGTTGGCACCCACCAAGATTCGTTACACTTGTGCTTTGGAAATCACTTGCATGCTCATCATAAACCAACAGAGATAAAAATAGAAAAAGAGAAGAAAACAAAAAGGAAAATAAAGTAATGACATAAAAAGAAAAGTAACCTTTATTACTTGATACAATGAAAGAGAAGAGAAGCATACATCGGTGTCACTCTCAACATAGCCCTCTCCCTCACTTACATAAAAATTAAAAAAAAGAAAAGAAAACCTAAACTACAAGAAAGAAGAAAGCCTAAAACCCTAGATTTGGCCCTCTGGCTCTGGACGCTTTTCTCGGTTGCACTGAAGGGGTATTTATAAGCGCAGAAGGAGGTAGAGTCCGGATAGAAGTCGACCACGAAAGCTGTTCCCTGGAGTCATCCAATTTGTCGCGGAAATGCAGCTTGGGCCGCGTTTCCGCGGCCTAAGCGTGTCGGTTGGCCGCGCGCTTTAGCGCGTGGCCTCTGGTCCGTCCATCTGGGAGTTTGTTTCTGGAAATTTGATCCTGGCTCTTGATCTTGGGATTTCGAGATAACTTGGGAAGCAAGTTACCCTAAATCTCAAATCTTCCCATATCTTTTAAACGAAATTTGCTATCCTTCTTTTGCTTTTATCCTCATCCTGCAAGTGTTTAGGGTTGAATAGAAGTCTATCCTTCCCTCTTCTTTGTATTTGCAACTTTGGCCCTTGTGTATTTGTAATTTTGGCAATTGATATTTGCAACTTTTACATTGGGCTTGAATATGCGCTCTTGGGCTTCTTTTAGGCTTTATTTATTATTAAAATAAGAACTCAAGACCTGCACACAATAAATCATAAAATATTAGTAAATGTGCAGAATTATATGAATAAATATGAAAATGTGATGGTAAATGTCATGATAAAAATGCACTTTTCACTACCAATCACATACATATGCCTTGAAGTTTAAATCGTTTTAATGATTTCAATTGGTGATTTTCATGATTTTCATATTTTTAGGTAATTTCAATTGGTAATGTAATTTTAGTTTTTCATGTGTTAATGTTTTTAAGGAATTTCACATAAGCTTAATTGAATATTTTAATGTTGATATGTGTCACACAATACTTGTACACTCACTTTATTAGTTTACTCATGATTTGTTTTCATGAGACTATGATATGGGTTTTATGGACTTTGAGTGTTTAGTGATCATGTGATTTACATGTGTTTCATGAAAAACATTTTGTTTTATTCCTTACTTGAAGGATTTCGTACTAGCTTAAAAGTTTTTCCTATAACTAGTTCGTATTCTTCACTATGGTAGAGTTTTTCAAACATACTACATTTTCAAACCTATTTTTGAAAACCCCTACCTTGAACGGGCGGTTGGATGGGTGATCATGTTCATGTATGCTTTACAATGAAAATCTTTTAAAAACTTGAACCATGATTGGGAGGATAGGAATATGAGATATACACTTGATCTTATTGTTGTTTCAATTGGTATCATTGAATTCTTTCAATTGGTATCAATCTTAACATTTCTTGTATACTCATATATTTTTGTGTATGTATGCTTTCATTTCAAATAGTATCAATTTCAATTGATATCTAAATTTTCATACATATATAGATTTTATTTGTGCTTACTATATCCCTATATCTTTAAGCACAAATCTTGTTTATGATAAGCTTGAGCTTCAACTTTGTTTCAATTAATTTAGCTTTCAATTGGTATTTTAATTCGAGCCTTATCATAGTTTTTTATTGGTATTTCATAAAGGGGGAGAAAATCTTGTATTTCATCTTTCAATTGGTATTTAGTATTCCACTCCCTTACTTTATGATAGAGAATAATAATTTCAATTGGCAATAATTTCAATTGGTATCAAAATCAATTTGTTTATATACTTAAAAAATAATAATTTAATTTGGTATTAAGATCTATGTTTAATTTCAATTGGTATCAACATTTATGTTTAGAAATTCAAAATTTGTTATGTTTAATTTCAATTGATATCAAGATTGTTTATTTATAATTGGTATGTTGTTTGTTTACTTATCAATTGGTATCAAGATTTTTGTTTTTCAATTGGTATAGTTTCATTTTTAATTGGTATCTATATGCACTTCATTAACACATTTTTAAATTGGTATCATATTTGTTTTTAGACCAAAAAGGGGGAGAACATTTGTTTAAACTTCCCTTATTGTTTCTTTGTTTTGAACAAAAAGAGGAGAAGAATATATTTTTATTAGTTTTGTTTGGTTTTTAACCCCTTTGTTGATGATTGACAAAAAGGGGGAGAAGAATTTGAGTTTATATGCATGTTTGTATGCATGTTTTATGTTTTTGTTAAGTTCATTTGGTAAAAGAACATGTTTATTCTTGGTATGTTTATTTTTGGTATCAAAAGTTTATAAAAGAGATCATTAGTTTTGTTTTGCATATACTAAGTTTAATTGGTATCTAAAGCATGTTTATTTGTTTAGTTTAATTGGTATCTAGAGCATGTTTATTTATTTTTGAAATTTCATTGGTATCTTCCATTGGTATCTAGAGCCATTTGTTGTTTTATGCATATCTATGCATGTTTCATGTTTAGTATTCATTGCATATATTTGTTGTTTATCCCTATGCATGAGTTAAGGGGAGCTTCTTTGAAGCTTAACTTTAATCCATGCATATATAACTCCATGAGTTTTGTTATCATCAAAAAGGGGGAGATTGTTGGCCCAAATGCCTTCCACTCTAGTTTTGATGATGATTAACTCATGTAGTTATGTGTACTAATAATCTTGTGATTTTAGTTTCAGATCATTAGTCAAGATATTAGTTGGTGATTAGCTTCAACAAGATGATTTGGAAGCTTTTACATGGTGATTCAAGAGCCCGGACATCAAAGATGATATCTAGCACTCATTGAGTCAAGCTCGGTGAATCACGAAGTTTTGGATCGAGTCGACTTGGAGACGGCGCTCTACAAGAAGACATCGGTACCATAGTTTAGAGTTTGTGTTTAGATCCAAATTGTAAAGATTAGAATAGTATGATATGCTCAAGTTCACAACACACACGTTTTATGTTTGGATATTGGTTTTCGGTTTTTGGTTTAACCGATCTTGGTTTGCATGAATAGATATGATATCAAAACAAGTTTACATGGTTTAATGTATATTAGATTTGTTCTATATACATGCATGCTTCAACTATTTAAACAAACTTAGCTTGATAGTCTATTTCATGTGTTTCATGTTTTAGGTTTTGTGTTTTAACAAAACTTATTTTTGGAATTAAAGTCAAAAACTATGATATATATTTGTTTCATGTATATTGGATTTCTATCCATATGCACCATGCTTCAAAGTGTTTAAATATCATGTTTTTGTATTTGGAAGAGTTTTGGACAAACGTATTTTCTATTCAAAATCCAAGTTTTAGAAAATACAGTTTTTTGGTTTTTGGTAAAATTTCCTAGACATCAAAAGAGTTCAAATGATTAGTAATTGTCTTGAAATTTTTATCACAAGTTTGTATTTCAATATAAAATGTTAAAAGAATTTTTATGGAATTTTTAGAAGAGATAAAAGATGTTTTAAAATTATTTTTACCCTGTTTATCAGACCCAGAACTGGCTGACAGGCCAGGTCGGTCGACTGCTCGGTTGACCGCACCAAGGGCCGGTCGACCGTGCGGTCGACCGACGTGCACAGAGCTGTGCACGTCTGGCAGCCCAGTGGGCCGGTCGACTGGGCGGTCAACCGGAACTGAGAGCAGTGCTCTCTGTTATTTTCGATCGACCGGGCGGTCGACCGGATGGTGCCTACGGTCAAATCCGACCGTTGGCCGGTCGACCGGCCGGTCGACCGGTAGGCCAATTCTGGCAGTTTCTGCTGCCAACGGCTATATTTTTCTGGGGGCTATAAATACCCCATTGATGGCCTGTTTTCTCTATGAATTTTAGTGCGAATTTTTCCCTACTTTCTGGTGTTTTTCACAGCAATCAAAAGAAGTTTTTGAACTTAAATTGAACAATCTATTTGGTGTTTTTGCTAGGGTTTAGAAAATCAAAGAAAAGGGTTTTTGGGAAAATTGTTTGATTGAACTTCTTCATCTTGGTTTCAATTTTTCCCAAGGATTTTTCTTTGTGATTTTGATTTCCATTCCATTGGTTTTCTCCACACTTGAGCTAAAATCTACTATCTCATTCTATAAGATCTTTGTGTGGGAGAAAGAATTGTTTGTGGTTGTTTTCTTAGACTACCAAGTTGTAAACCCAATCTTTGCTTGGCTTTGTGCCTTTGGGTTGTATCCCTCAAGTTGTGAGGTGATCCTTGTAAGCTTTGTGCTAATCCCTCAAGTTGTGAGGTGATTGTTTGTTGGCTTGGAGTTGTGCCTCAAGGAGGAGGTTGTGTTTGTAAGGAGAGGAGTTGGGTACTCCTTGTATTGTGATTGCCCCAAATCCTCGGTGGAGGTTCCCTTTGTGGGAGTCCTTTGTGGACAAGCTAGTGGACTTAAAATCCTTCTGGGTGAAGGCGGGGATGTAGAGCTGGGTGCTCGAACCTCGAAACATATCTAGTTGTTTGCGCTTGATCCCTTGACTCTTACTCTATCTCTCTCTCCCTTTACTTTGTGCATATTGCTATATCATATACTTGCTTGGTTATGTGCATCCATTGTTGTAATTGCAATTAAGTTTTAAATTCCGCATTTAGCTCATAGATTAGCCATATCACCTATTCACCCCCCTCTAGGTGATTTCACCCTTTACTTCGCAGGGTATATTGGATCATCTGAGGTGAACCGCATTCAGGTAGATCCTGGGTCCGCATTGAGCATTATGCCTCGCCGGGTCATGCAACATCTTAGGATTCCTACCCACCGTTTGAGCGCTACCCAGACGATCATTTACGGGTTCAATGCCAATAGTACCCGTCCAATGGGGAAGATCAAGCTCAAATGCCAGATTGGGGACCTAAGGTCGGAGGTGACATGCTACGTGATAGATGCTGACACCTCCTACAACTTGCTGTTGGGATGACCTTGGATTCATCGTAATTCTATCGTTCCCTCTACTCTCCACCAAGTCATGAAATACATTGACGAGAGTGGAAAGGTGCGAACGTTGATTGCCGAAAGGCATCCGTTCAAGGGAGTTGAGAATTATTTCACAGATTCTCTCCTATATCAGGAATCTGTGGAAATAGTTGAAGTCCCGCAACCAGAGGAGCCCGACTCTGGTAATGAAGCTGACACCGAGCCGGAAAAAGAAGAGTGCATGTGGGAACTAGATCCACTTGTAACGGGCATTAATAAGCCCGATGTTGATAATACCCCCGCCGATGATGTAGGCGGATGGTATATTAATGAAGACTTAGATCTGGCGTATTTCTCTGTGTTTGCTTCTGATTCAGTGCCGTCAGATACTAGTACCAAAGTGGATGACGACCTCTGGTCGGCAATGGATGCTTTGACATCATTGCATGTACCAGTGAAGTCGTCCTTCGAAACGCACCAAGATGTCGGCGATGCGCAAGAATCAATATTCATGGCTCCAGCGAGTCGAAAAGGCCAAAGACCAATTCTTTTCGGACGAATTGAATCCGAACCGATGACCCATGAAGAATCAAAAGGCGAGCAGGAATCCCCTCAGTTCGGTCATTATGAGCCAAAGGCACTCAGAATGATGAAAAGCATGGGGTACGATCTAACAAGCGGACCAGGGTTGAACTTCGGCAAAGGAAGGAGAACACTACTCCGATCTTTTGTGCCGAAAGGGAAAACCCCTGATTATTATCATCGGACTCGCAGGGGGTTGGGCTATGTGTCAACTCCAATCCCATCAGCTTCTGAGTCTGAAGAATCATTATGCCATGATTACTCATCGGGCACGTCATCGTGGGAGTTAGATGTCAGTGTCGGCAACATCTTCAGAGAACTTTCAGTGAATATGGTTTCAACAAGCCATCTGGAAAACGGAGATGAAGAAATGATCCAATCTGATACAGATCCTTGGATCAAACACTTGAACCATCTTTGGGATACTCGCTTTGAACAACGTGAGCCACCCACAGAAGATAAGGTTGTTCAGATCAATCTGGGAGATGAGGCTAACCCTAAGCCCATCTTTATAAGTGACGGCCTGTCACCTTCTGAAAAAAAGGATCTAATGTCTCTTGTGCAAGAATATATAGATGTCTTCGCCTGGAACTACGAGGATATGCCTGGACTTGATCCTCGAGTGGCTATGCATCGCCTCAACATTAATACGGACATAAAGCCCGTCAAACAACAACAACGACGGTTCCGTCCAGAAGTAATGGAGGCAATTCAATCAGAAGTCAGAAAGCTTATAGACTCTGGCTTCATTAGGGAAGAACAACATCCTGATTGGGTAGCCAACATCGTCCCCGTTGCCAAAAGAACGAAAAGATCCAGATCTGCATTGATTTTCATGATCTAAACGAGGCTTGTCCCAAGGATGAATTCCCACTGCCAATCACATATGTCATGATTGACAACACATGTGGATTCGAGCGAATGTCCTTCATGGATGGATTCTCAGGATATAATCAAATCAAAATGTATCCTGATGATTAAAAGCATACCTCTTTCAGGACACCACTGGGGGTACACTGCTACACCGTCATGCCCTTCGGACTGAAGAATGCGGGAGCAACATATCAAAGGGCCATGAATGCCATTTTCCACGAACACATGCGCAAAACGGTAGAATGCTATGTTGACGACATCGCCGTAAAAAGTCGCGCTAAAGGTGATCATATAACTGATCTAAAGATTGTCTTCGACATCATGCGGGCCCATCAGTTGAAGATGAACCCCACCAAATCCTTCCTGGGGGTGGCCAGTGGAAAATTCCTAGGGTTTGTAGTGACCTCTACGGGATTCATTTGGACCCAGAAAAGGTTCGCGCTATCCAGGAGATGCAACCTCCGAGAAACCTCAAAGAGCTCAGGGGATTGCAAGGACGATTGGCGTACATCCGCAGGTTTATCTCAAATCTCTTCGAAAGATGCCAACCCTTTTCCAAATTAATGAAGAAAGGTGTTTCGTTCATTTGGGATAATGCTTGCCAGCAAGCATTCGAGGAAATCAAATAATACCTCACACAACCACCAGTCCTTGCAGCTCCGGTATCTGAAAAACCTTTCCTGATATATGTCCGAGCGATGGATCATTCTTTAGGAGCCTTATTAGCTCAGAACGATGATCAAGACGAGAGCAAGCGATCTACTATTTGAGTAGAACAATGATCGGGGCCGAACATCGGTACAACCCGATCGAGAAGGAATGCTTGGCATTGGTGTTCGTTGTTCAGAAAATGCGACACTATTTGGTAAGCCAGACTATAAACGTCATATCAAAAGTCAACCCCTGAGGTTACTTATGACAAAGCCTTCATCGTTAAACGGCCGACTAGCAAAATGGGCTATATTGCTATCCCAATATGAAATGCACTTTTTACCGCAAAAGGCCATTAAAGGACAAGCTGTGGCGGATTTCCTGACTGAGCATCCAGATCCGAGGGCAGCCAAACTTTACGAGGATCTCCCAGACGAGGTCGCTGAAGCCTGCCAGACTCAGACGTCCTTTGAAAGGCAAGTTTGGCAACTTTTCTTTGACGGTGCATCGAGAACAAGCCCAAAGGACATATAGTGGCAAGAGTAGGAGTAGTACTCATCTTCCCACAGAACTATGTAATTCCTCGAGCTGTCTCATTAACCGAGCCCTGCTCCAACAATGTAACGGAGTACAACGCCCTCTTGATAGGGATGCAACTCGCTGATGAGGTTGGCGTTAAAAATCTCAAGGCATATGGTGACTCCAAACTCATCATCAACCAAGTTCGCGGGGAGTACGAAGTCTGACATGAAGACCTAGTACCCTCTTACAATGCAACTGTCTACATGGCCAAGAGGTTCACCAACTTTTACATTGACCATGTACCACGCAAGCAAAATGCCCATGCAGATGCACTAGCGTCCCTCGCTGCCTCCTTAGCTCTTCCAGCTGGAACAGTAGAGAAAATATTTGTCCACAGCCATGACCTGTATTGTCCGAGAATTGCCCCTGAGGACTACCAGGAGCCGACAGAAAATTGTCAAGGCAAGGAAGTGCTCGAGTCATCAGCCGGTCCAGAGCCTAGAGACTGGCGATTCCCCTATATTGATTACGTCTTGTACGGCATCGTGCCTGAGGACACCAAAGAAGCGGCTGCCATTCGAAGGAAGGCCCCCAAATTCTACTATAATGCGATCATACGAACACTGTATCGTCGATCGCATGACGGGATCTTGCTTCGCTGCCTTTCACCAAAAGAGGCATAGGAGGTATTGAAAGAAGCCCATGACGGCATGTGTGGAGCCCACCAACCTGGCCCAAAACTTGCATACCGACTCCAAAGGTTGAGATATACTGGCCCAAGATGATTGCTGACGCCATCACTTATGCCGAAAGATGTCACGCCTGTCAAGTTCATGGCGACTTCATCCATCAAGCCCCAGGGTACCTTCACTCTACGACCTCTACCTGGCCATTTGAGATGTGGGGAATGGATGTAGTTGGTCCTATCAGCCTACCATCTTCAAAAAGACATCGGTTTATTTTAGCCATAACCGATTACTTCTCCAAATGGGCTGAGGCCATTCCTTTGAAGGAGGTGAAGTCATCTGATGTGATCAAGTTCGTCAAACATCATGTCATCTACCGTTTTGGGGTACCTCGATGAATTGTTCACGACAATAGGCCCCAGTTCATCAGCCAGACTTTCCAGAGGTTCTGCGCTAAGTTCATAATCCAGAGTGTGTCCTCAACGGCATACTACCCTGCCGCTAATGGTCTCGCAGAAGCCTTCAACAAGACCATCGGCAAGCTTCTCAAGAAATTCGTCTCCAAAAGTCAGCGTGACTGGGACGACAAGCTAGGTGAATGCTTATGGGCCTATCGCACAACTGTTCGAACCCCGACTAAAGCTACGCCATTTTCTTTGTTATATGGGTGTGAAGTCGTGCTTCCACTAGAAATCCAAATTCCATCTCTACGTGTCGCCTTGACAGCAGAGATGACAAATGAGGAGAAGCATCGATAGCGACTCCAAGAATTGGAAGCCTTAGATGACAAACGTCTGCAGGCCCAACAACAAATCGAGCTCTACCAAGCCCGGATTACTAGAGCCTTCAACAAGAAAGTTAAAGTACGCACTTTCAAGAAAGGCGATCTCGTCTTAGCTGTCAGAAGACCTATGGTGATGACACATAAGACAAAAGGAAAGTTCCAGCCCAAATGGGAAGGACCATTTGTAGTAGAATCAGTCTACTCAAATGGATCATATCGCCTCATAACCTCAAATGGCGATACACTCATGATGCCGATCAATGGCAGATTCTTGAAGAAGTACCACCCTTAATAGTACTCCTCTACCGATCAAGTTAAAGGTACACCTCTGATCAAAACAAGAAGAGCATCTTCATTAACATCTGACGCCTCCGACGGCTAAGGATAGAGGAAAATGTTGGCCTTTAAGCCCAACATAAGTTTTTGACAACTCATCATGCTGAGGGGAATAGCATGGCTAGCCCAACTCAAACGGTAGTTGGTAAAGGTACCTCAAATCTGTTGATAGCTGAGGGTTTGCTAAAAACCCTGGGGTCTAATGTTCCCATCTTCATTAACATCCGACGCCTCCGACGGCTAAGGATAGAGGAAAATGTTGGCCTTTAAGCCCAACATAAGTCTTCGACAACTCATCATGCTGAGGGGAATAGCATGGCTAGCCCAACTCAAACGGTAGTTGGTAAAGGTACCTCAAATCCGTTGATAGCTGAGGGTTTGCTAAAAACCCTGGGGTCTAATGTTCCCATCTTCATTAACATCCGACGCCTCCGACGGCTAAGGATAGAGGAAAATGTTGGCCTTTAAGCCCAACATAAGTTTTCGACAACTCATCATGCTGAGGGGAATAGCATGGCTAGCCCAACTCAAACGGTAGTTGGTAAAGGTACCTCAAATTCGTTGATAGCTGAGGGTTTGCTAAAAACCCTGGGGTGTAATGTTTCCATCTTCATTAACATCCGACGCCTCCGACGGCTAAGGATAGAGGAAAATGTTGGCCTTTAAGCCCAACATAAGTCTTCGACAACTCATCATGCTGAGGGGAATAGCATGGCTAGCCCAACTCAAACGGTAGTTGGTAAAGGTACCTCAAATCTGTTGATAGCTGAGGATTTGCTAAAAATCCTAAGTGGATGTAACTCCACCCTCTCCTCCAAAATCCCTTACCAATTCTGATACACAGAATGGTAGGTCTACAAAATACAGTCATTGCTAAGTTAACACTATACCTCTGGTAATGAAAATTTTCAATACTCCCTATCGAGTATAAATTTTACTTGTCCACTCTACATGGAGTAGCAAGCCTTCAAATTTGCCAAGTTAACACTACACCTCTGGCTCTTCAAACTTCACTTGTCAATTCTCATCAATAGAATGACGGGTCCTCAAATTGCTCGTATCGTAAATCAATTCTTGTCAAGTTAATACCACACCTCTGACAAATTACTGTTTAGTTAACATTACACTTCTAATAGTAATCAAGTTGCTGCCAAGTTCAATATTAAACCTCTGACAGTCATTTCCCTCAGACTTCCATATCGAAGCTGAAATGAACGATGCTAAGTTTAACACTACACCTCTAGCATCCAGGTCATTGCCGAGTTCAACAATACACTTATGGCCATGACTTTCCCTCAGACTTCCTTGCCAAAAGTCGAGATGACCAATGCCAAGTTCAAAATTACACCTCTAGCATTACCCTCACTGTCAAGTTAAACATCACACCTATGACAGTGACACTTTCAGTTTTCCCAAATAAAAGCTGAAATGCTTCTGAGTCAAGTTAATACACACCTCTGACTCACATTCTTATCAAGTTAACATCACACTTCTGACAAGACGACCTTCAACCTGTTAAGTTAATATCACACCTCTGACGGTAAAAACTTTCCTAGATCCCCCGCGAATCTAGTCTCACTTGTTATTCTCGTCAACAGAATGACAAGTCCACTTAAAAAACATTGTTAGGTTAACATTACACCATTAACAGTGTTTTCATTAATTCCCCAGCTGATCTTAATCAAGTTAATCCTTAACCTCTGATAAAGGCTCATCTTCCCTGGGGGTACAAATTCCACCTGTCATTTTCCTTTATAGAGTGATAGGTCCACAAAATTATCTTATCTCTGTCAAGTTAATATCACACCTCTGACAACATTGTTGAGTTCCTGAAATAGGATCTCTCTCTCTACAAAATTTGACTCGTTAAGATTATCATTATAGTTTCCACAAGTCAAAGATTCCTTGTTTCTATTCATCTGACTTAAAAAAAAAAAGTTTCAAGACAATAGAAGACAAAAAGAAAAGTGTCACTTTTATTTATATCCAGTCATATGAAAGTGATACAAAACGCTCTCTTATACAATAAAGATTGAGTGTTACAATAAAGGAGTACAAAGAAGTCCCTTTCTCTCTCAAAGGTTGTACTCGCTCCTTGAAGCTGCTCACAACTCCAAGTACAAGATGTTTGAAGGGCGCCAAAGTATGATTGAACACTATGGTGACGATCGAAAGCTGGTTGCACCACGATGCATGATGTAAACATCGAAGAAGCCTCTGGTTGACCGAGAACAATGGTGTTTCTTGAGGTCAAAAGGCAGCTGAATCTTCTGATTCCACCTGACCATCCGAAGCAGCGGGGTATGATCCTTCGTTGATGAGCATCTCCACCACCAGAAAGTCATCCAATGAGCATGGAGTCGATGTCACTTCTGGGGTAGGTGAAGGGAGAATCCAAGAACATACCCACCACTATATCCCCCACCATATTCACTCTGACCATGCCATGCCAAGAAGCATGACTGGTGCATTGAATCCAAAGAGATCTTGGCGAGGGTTAGCGCCCATGACTTCTTCTCCTGTGGTCGACCATCGACCAAGTTCGCTGGCCGATATATTTTCCCAAGGGCCCAGCGAATATGAAAAAGGATGATTAAGCCTACCTGCAGAAAGCAAAAGTTAGAAGATCTGAAGCTTAGTATACTTCAACAGAAAAGCTAAGTGACAGACGCAGCTATTGCTGAAAGCTTAAGACGCAGGAATGACCCGCGCAATGAGCTGAACTTCTGCGGCGGCAGAAACAGACGCGATCAAAGTTGTGATACACACAGAATTCAAACGCAATCTGGTTTTGCATCCGCGTCTAAGGTATGAGGCGTGAAAAGAATCAGACGCGAAAATTGCCGTCTCCCTGTTCGACAAACAGGGGTTGCAAAATTCAGGCCTGAAACTTTCGACCTAGGTTGAAATTCTTCTAAGTCGACAGCCTTAGACGCGAGCTCTGTATGTAAAGCTCGCAGTCCACATGCAAAAATCCATTATACTCGCGTCCGAAGAATTTTGAGTCAGAGTTTTCTGAATGGCGCAACTCCCAAAAGGTGAGCACACTAACCAGACTTCAGAAGAGGTCAAGAAAATGAACCTCTGAGGGCTGAAAATTTCATGACAGACCAGGAAGTCATACCCGCAGCAACCCCCATTAAGGGTTGAACTTTCTGCATCAAGGCGCGGATATAAAAGGTGCTCAAGGAGACGCTTCTTGATCTTGAAATCACTTGACAGTGATAATCTTCTGGAAATATTAAATAGAAGAAAGATAGCTCTGGGTCATCATCATCCATGGAGGCAAGTCCCAGATACAAGTCCTTAAAGAGAAAAGGCAGAATCGCTCAGAGCATTCGCTCTCAAAGGAAAGCAGTCTAAGTAATGAACTGCTGAAAGGAGAGGGTGAGACCTATTTATAGGCAACCCATAAAGCCTGTAATCAATGGCTCATTAATCAGAACCGTCGGCTTTAATTCCCGCATGCATGTCAAAGACCAGTAAAGGGTTGACACTTGGACTATCGCTTCGGGAAGCATCGAAGACGCGAGTCTCCAACCGCCAGTGCCGGTCTGGCATTTAAAGGCATTAATACCTAAACCCAATGAAGGGCTGACGCGTGGACTGCCGCGTTGGGAAACGTCGGATGATACGAGTTTCCAATCGTCAACATCGACTTGACATTTAAGAGATCCAACGAAATCTTTATGACAAGCTGCATGTAACGCCTGGGAAGTTGCACCAAACGCTGGCCCGAGAGCCGCGTCCAGGAACTTGCGTCCCTTTCGGCGTCCTCTTTCCTTCAAGTTAAGAGAACTGCGACTGCGTCTCTCAGAGCAGTTCAGAGCTGCGTTCCCTTAGCATGGAGGAACCGCCTCTTGGAGTCTCGGCGACGACCGCCCGTGAAGATGAAGCAATTTGCTTGGCCTTTGGTGCCATTGCGAATCAAAGATCCGGTGTTAGATGAAGTAAAGAGAACAAAGAAAGCTCCTTTCTCAAAACCCTAACAGATGCACACGAAGACGAAGGAGGGTCTAATGATGACTCTTGAAAGACTGTTGCCTTTTATAGGCACGATGATTCGCAAAGATACGCGGCACTTGGCTCGACGCCCAATTACCACCTGACGTGTGGACAGCGTATTAAATGCAGCGTGAAGTTCGCACGCCAAAAAGTAGATGTCCCCTCAATTCTACGGGACACGTGGCAGTGTGCTCATGGCATGGATTCGCATCCAAGAGTCGCGTCTTCGGACGCACCCTTTCAACCCAGCCAAAGCCGCGTCTACCTCATGGAATAACAGTCGCGTCTTCATCCCAAAAGATGCATCCCTATAAGAGGCGCGTCTTCAAAGCAGTATTATCCCTGCATCCACAGAACTGGCGTTCAGTCCTTACTTCTGCAATTCAGTTCAACAGTACACTAGAACAAGCAGACGACTGTCCACCCCTGATTTAAAGTACACCAACGACAAAACTCAAAGCATCGGGGAGGTTTAGACTGTGTATCTAGACACTTCACGCGATCAGTTTTGGGCGACTTCAAAGAGTTCCACAGTACACTCACAAAGGCCATACTCCAAACAAGATCAAGCTCGAAGTTTTGTCAGTCCAAGCCATAAAAGTGGATTCAGCTAGAGTCCAAAGTATTTCGAAATCCGTCCCAACTAACTGCGGAATATCGTAAACTTTGGAGGGGGTTCTGTAGGCTGTCTAAAAATCATTAAAGACAAGTCGGTAAAAGCAGAGTCCCAAACTCCAGACGCAGGGCGTCTCAGTCAGCACCAAGGCGCGTGGGTCGAAACCCGCGTCTCAGCCGCACCAAGGCGCGTGGGTCAAAACCCGCGTCTCGGTCCGCACCAAGGCGCGTGGGTCGAAACCCGCGTCTCGGTCCGCACCAAGGCGCGTGGGTCGAAACCCGCGTCTCAGCCGCACCAAGGCGCGAGGGTCAAAACTCGCGTCTCAGCAGCACCAAGGCGCGAGGGTCGAAACCCGCGTCTCAGCAGCTCCAAGGCGCGTGGGTCGAAACCCGCGTCTCAGTTGTAACCATCCCGGTTATGGGGTCAATCACGGCCCACATAACGGGGAAAGTTAACCCCATTATGGAGTGTTTTTAGGAGGCACGTACGCCCCTGAAACCTCTATAAATAGCCCCGCTGCTATGGAAAAGGGGTTGGATTTTTTTAGAGAGATCAGAAAAGAGCTTGACTTGAGAGCTTCCACAGAGAAGGAAAGAGAGTCTAACTCTTCAGCTGACTTGTTGCGTACAAGTTAATCTTTACCTACAATCTCTTTGAGATTTCGGTCAACAGAGCTGTGTTACTCCATCTACCACCCAAAGAGAAGATCCCCAGAAGTTCTCGACGTTCACCCGGTCAACGGAAAACAAGATTCACTTTCCATCATCACTTGAAGAACCCATCATTAAACAAAGGGGAGATTCAAGACTCAACATCTTCCCTCCCTTGTAGTCGGAACATTAGTTTGTTGTAATCTTTCAATTGATTCAAGGAAATTTTACACCGAACATTTCTGCTCCGTACCAAACAACTAGTAAGAAAATAATGATGTTAGTTAAGTGAAGATTGATATTATATGCAAACAATATTCGAACTGTTATGAAACGTATAGTTATGGATTATATAAATCGGATGGCAATTGGTTAACACCGGTATACGCGGTGAGTGGACTAAACAGTGACAATGAAAAATCGATTACAGATCATGAAATTTAATTATTAATAGTGATAATTAGAAATCAGTTAAGATAAAAGATCACTTGAGACCCATCAACCATGATTGGATATTATAGAATCGGTTATGTTTGTTGGCCCAAAAGGTTACACTCTCCATTTATTGAGTTTTGATGATGACAAACAAATTAGTGCTATTTGGTACTAATGAGTTTGTTTAAGATAAATTTCAGGTTAGTACCATATTTGGAGGCCATCACTTAGCTATTGCAACAACTTCTAGGTTTCATGAAGTAAAGAAGGCATATTGCATATCAAGGAGGAACATAGAAGAAGGGGCTCTAGCAAGGCTTAGCATGGCTCAAGACTTGAAGATTGCTCAACAAGAATTGTTTTTAGTTTTATAGGTTTAGAATTTTGTTAAAGAATGAAGGATAGGTTTGAAGCTCAATCACACATGTTTTTGCGCACATATTGTTTCTAAGATGATTTTCTATAAAATGTACAAAAATATTTTGATACAAAATCCTCTGCCTACAAATCAATTTTTTTGTTTTATACTTAGTACTATTTAAAGATATTTTTCATAAAAATCAAAGTCTTTTCAAAATTGTGTTTTAAACTCAACTTTTGACCTGAGCCGGTCGACCGCACCAGTCGACCGTGCCTGTGTCAGTCTTGTCCGGTCGACCGGACAAGTCGACCGTGGTTCTGGCAGATGCACGTATCAGTGTGCATGTTTGCCGGTCGACCGGGCGGTCGACCTGACTGTAGTAGCTTTGCTCTTGGGTTTGTTGGGTCGACCGGGCGGTCGACCGTATGCCTGTAACGGCTCTATTTTTGAATAGGCGGTCGACCGACCGGTCGACCGGACTAGCCGTTGAACAGTAAACGGCTATTTTTTGGGCTGTTTTAAATTTTGTCTTTTTGTGTTTAAAATTAGTTTAAGGGATATATTTCAAACTTAATACTCTCTGATTAATCTTAATTATGTTTTATCCCTAAACCCTAGCCCTCTCCTATAAATAGGGGTGTTTGGGAGAGTTTGTTTACAACAATTAATCACAAGAGAAAAATTCCAAAAGCTTCCAAGTTTAAGGCTTTCAAAAGATCTTGGTTTTTGTGCTGAAATTCTCTCATTTTCTGAAGTGTTTTTCAAAAGAATTCTCTGATTTCATTTTCTTTTCTCCTTGCACACAAGAGCTTCATTCCTACTCATTGTTCTCTAAGGACCTTTTGTAAGGGAAGAGACATTTGAAAGAGAGAATTTCTGGTCTTTTGACTACTCAGAAATTGCTTGTCATTGAGATTGTGGAGTTGGGTACTCCGGTGTAATTGTGATTTCTTTGTGATAGTGGAAGTAGCTAGAATCCTTCTGGGGAAGGCGGGGAGTAAAGCTGGGTGCTCGAACCTCGATAACATATCCTTGTGTTTGCGTTTGGTTTACATTCTTGCACTCCTTACTTTACTTTACTTGCACTTATTACTTGCTTATCATCATCATTGTTATATTTACTTGCTTTCATTCATCGTGTGAATCTTGTTGGGTGATTGTTACATCTTAATTTTTAATTTGTCCATTGATTAGCATTATCACCTATTCACCCCCCTCTAGGTGATTTTCAATGTTGATACTTGTTGACACTTAAAAAAGACAAGATTCTTATTGGTCCGAACAATGTCTAAACTTGTTGACATTTACAAAAGACAAGTGACAGACAAGCTGAAGACCAGTTTTCACCCATCTCCGAGGGACAGGGAAGCAACTTGGACTCCACTGATCCAGCAAGCAAACAGTGAACCCGGATTGTTTCTGAACAGACCTCAGTAGGTCTAAAATGCTAGCACTTAGCATCACATGAGCCCAAAGGGATAGCCTCGCTTGAGAGGCTAAGATCATCCAACTTCGCCTTGAAGCCATTCAAAGCTCCGCCAGGAAGCTAACTTATAGCTTCGCCAGAACTGCTAAAGCGCAACTCCGCAGAGAGAGTTAGCTCCGCCTGAAGCCATACACAACTATGCAGAAAGGGTATATGGTAGCTTCGCCACAGATGATTTCTAGCTCCGCCGAAGAGCTTTGTTCTGACTTCGCCAGAAATTGCCTCCAGCTCCGCTGAGAGTTCAAAGTGGGCAGCGCCGCTGCTGGTCAACCTTTGACCAATCAAATCTCCAAATTAGATCAAATCTAATCAGGATCAAGATCAAATCCCATTAAGATCAAATCGGAGATCAAATTTGGCAGTTGATTGCCACAATCTCTTGACTCTTCTAAAACGAGTAAGAAGATCAGGGAAAATCCTCCAACAATATGAAAAGGATCAAAAAGATCAACTGACCTGCCATTTCTAACTTCGCAGAAGCTGATCCTAGCCTCGCAGCAAGGCTACTTTCCAGATTTAAACAGATTTGATTCAATCTGTTTTCATATTTTCAAGGGACGATTATACCCTTGCTCTCCCTATAAATAGCCCACCAGGGGCACAAAGAGCAGAGACCACACACGCACAGGCTCCAGAGAGACGGCAGACTTCTCGAGAGGACGCACCGTGCACAAATAGAGATCTATTCTCTTGAATTCAGAGACCTTTTAAAGAATTGCTTCTCTAATCAGGGTGCTGATACCCTAATACCTTCTTCTCAAGGAATCTCCGGAACCAGGCGAGAAGGAATTCCTAATTGAAGGCGGTTTTGAGAAGTAGCAAGAGGGTTCTACCAACCTTCTATTCTCTGATTCCCTGAACCAGGCGAGAAGGGAATCTCATCGCTCGCATCGTCAAAGGAAAAAAGTGGTCGCGCGCTGACCAGACTCCTATCAGCACACTTCTCCAGAATCTCTGAGGAGATCTACTTGTAATCCTTTTTAAGAATACTTGTAATTTAGCTCCTCAAACTCTTTTTATTGTAAGTTTTTCCCTTTACAATTTATATGGAAAACAAGATGGCGACTCCGCTGGGGAAGAAATTCTCCACTGCCGAGAATCAAGTGTCGCAATGCGACGAACAGACCTTCGGGTCTAACTCTGAATTCAGAAAAGCCGGTGCAGCCAGAGCCTCTCTGGCTAAATCTTCAAGGAAAGTCTCTGCGGAGACAGAAAAGGTTCTCTGCGAACCTACTGCGGTTCTCTGGCGCAACAAGGAAGCACGCTCGCAGTCCAAGTCCTTCACTTTCGAGAACCTGGTGGTTCAGTTCGATCAAGGAAGATTCGAAGAAGTCCTCTCTGGGGTTGGTCTAATGCTTCGAGCACGGAAGCATAGAAAGGTCTCCATAACTAAGGTTTCGAAGCAGGAACCAGAAGCAGAATTCTGCCGACACCCTTCAGCCTCGCGTGTGGCTAATCAGGTTCCTTGCGAACCTAAGTATCCTCTGCCAAAGCGGATGTGGAGGCCTAAACAGAAGTCTCTGGTCGAAGCCTCAGGCGTAGCTACGCCAAAACCGCGCCTCTCTCGCTAAGAAAAAGGCAAGATGCCTGTCTGCTCCAACAATGCTGCCAATCGCGAAGTTACGACGGCAATCATACCGTCGCCCAATTCAAGAGAAGCAACGCCTCGCACCGGCCTCGTTCTCATGAGCGAAGCTACTGTACCACAGCGTACGCGCAGGGCTCACGACCGCGAAGCTAGAGCCAAAGTACCATCTAAGGCTAATTGCCTTCGCAGCAGCATAGCGGGTAAAGCACCACAGCGTGCTCCGCTCTCCAATTCGTCAGGCGCTAAGCTGGCGCTTTATGGCGAAGCTAGAACTGAAGCACTATTCAGTGCTAATCCCTTCTGCGAGGATAAAAGGAGCAGGACATCGTCCTATGTGCGATCCAAAAGAGCCTCTGCGCTCGATTGTAGAGACCCAACTGGGTCTGATTTGAGGAAATTGTTGACAAATAAACAAACCTCTTCCTCCTGTTGTCAACAAGTGGGATGTCAGTTGGTGACAGTCCACTCGGTCCATTGCCGGCTGGGACCAATCCCCGCCACTCCTCCAAGACGACGATCAATTTTTGATCGACTATCGGTACAGGCCCGCGTGAAACATCATAAAAGGAGCATCTCGCGAGATCTACCCTCTGCATCCGTCAACATGACCGGAAGGGGACGAGAGCTGCGCAGGGGAAGACAAACAGCTGACGACACCCCCTACAGCTCCCCAGATCCAGATTACAGCCCAGGCTTAGGCGAAGCCTTGGTGCATGA
Organism: Agave tequilana; assembly: GCA_038442645.1. NCBI lineage: Eukaryota > Viridiplantae > Streptophyta > Magnoliopsida > Asparagales > Asparagaceae > Agave > Agave tequilana. The sequence goes on from JAVJIF010013192.1 coordinate 95,841, forward strand.
AGAAGGTGTTTTCCGAAACACCAGATCTAGGGTGGCAATACCCTATAATTATGAACAGCCTTCCTCCTCAACGGCCCTAACCTCGCCAGAGCCCAGGAGATCACTTCAGCCATCGGATGAAGAAGATGAAGACAGCGGGTATGCCTCTTCGGCGACAGTTAGCTCAGTACGAACAGACAGAGCATCAGTCAACATGGCTGATAATGCTAACGACGACCTTTGTCGACGTTTGGAAGCTCAGGAGCAAACTTCCAAGACTCAGCAAGAGGCTTTGGACAACATTCAACAGATGCTCGCTCAACTCGTCAGCAATCGCAATGACAATGATGCTAGGAGCAATCATGATGAGGAGGAACATTTTAGCAATGACCAGCCGAAGACGAAGAAATCCAAGGAGGGTTCTTCTTTAGACGCTGAAGTCCTTAAAGGCCTTCAAGCTCAAATTGCATCCCTAGCTCAGAGGGATGAATTAAAGAAGATAGGGGGCAGTCCGTCCTTACCCATTGGAGTGGGATTCGGTGCCATATCCACCGAAGTTCAAACCACCAACGTTGCATACGTATGATGGTAAAAGTTTACCAAATCAGCACATCTACTATTTCCGGTCTCAGACTGGTAATGTTATAGGCAACGACGCCATTATGGCTAGGCTGTTCATTGGCACCCTAAAGGGGGTGGCATTTGACTGGTTTCGAAGTCTCCCTCCAGGCTCTGTCAATTCCTGGATCGACCTGGAAACCCGATTCCTCTCTCGTTTCTATGAGGACGATACCGAGGTAACCATGGACAAGCTCCTCTCCACCGTGCAGAAAAAGGGCGAATCTGTCCGTGACTACATTGAGCGATTCAGAAATCTGTCTTTGATGTGCCCAGCTGGGATGCCATTACCCATGCTCTTACAGACATGCAGACACAACTTCTTGGACTAGGTAGAAGTTCGCATGGGGGCTGTCAAAGCCCACACCTGGAAAGAATTGGTCGAACAAGCCGAGATAGCCGAAAAGTCAGCTAAAAAGTTCGAACCATCTACCCCCAAAGGCAAATGGGGTATGAACAACAAAGGACGTAGCGACATGGCGCAGTCTTCTCAAGCCAAAGGGAAGGAGACTATGTCCGTTGAATTGTCCGGAGATGTGCAGTAAAAGGCCAAGAAGAGTGGCTTCAATAATCAAGAATCTAAGTTTCCTCCAAAACAGTACTCCTTCAGAGACGATCAAGTGGTCACGATATTCCATTTGCTCCACAAAGGGAATAAAATGAAGCTGCCAGATGCTCGGCGTCCCAACGAGATAGGACGCACAAACGATCCCAAATACTGCCTCTACCACAGGATGATTCACCATCCTACCGACAAGTGCTATGTCCTCAAAGACAGAATTCAAGTCTTGGTCGACGCCGGAGTCCTGACACTAAAGTCAGAGCAGAAGAAAGTTACTGTCAATATGGTGATCCTCGAGTTCGGCAAAACTCCAAAGGTCACAGTTCCTGACGGGACATATTCGGTCCCTGCGTCACGGTTGGAAGTCAAGCATCCTCAAGCTAAAACTCAGGATAATAAGGGTCTTGTTCCCTTAACATTAGAGACAGGGGAAGTCATGTGGATACACCCAGACCTCGCCCAAGACATGCAGTGGGATTCAAAGAGCCCCAAGTCAAAGGGCAAATCTTGCAATGTCATCTACCTCCTGCCGGACAACGACAATCTTACTTCAGCTTCCCTCAGTGATTCAGAAGGAGAAAAGCATGCTTGCACAACGCAGGCCGATGTACCTCAGCCGACAGGCACTCGATCCAAAAAATCATACTTAAGGCAGTATGAGAAGTCTACTGACGAGATACAACAGCAAACGACGTCAGTACAAATACCAGCATCCGCTTCAGTTCCAACCAAGGGAAAAGAAAAGCCTAAGGAGGTTCGATTCGACCATGTCCTGAAGAAGCCTTCAGGCCCAGGGCTTGACACGCCCTTTCGTTTTGACATATTGGCCCAGCTGGCTAATATCCCGGCTCATATCACAATACACGAGCTCCTTCGTCTCTCAAAAGAGACAAGAGAAGCACTCAGGGATGCGCTGGCTAATTCAGAATCATTCCTGACATGCATACCAGAGGTCCCTAACGAAGACGTTCAGTCTCCTTGCCCAGAATGTCATCACACACAATCAAAGGTGCCCGCCATTACATTCACGACGGAAGATATGCTTCTCAAAGACAACAAGCACGATCGACCTCTGTACTACACCGGATATATCGGTTCAACGTGCATTAAAAGGGTACAAGTCGACCCGGGGTCCGCACTCAACATCATCCCCAAAGGCTACTTTACTTCCTCGGTATACCGTTGTATAGGTTGTCCGCAACCACTACTACAATATACGGTTTCAATGCCGGGAGTAGTCACCCACTTGGGAAAATCCGGCTCCGTTGCAGAATCGGGAGCCTGAAGTCAGAAGTGACATGTTTATGTCATTGACGCCGACACGTCATATAATCTGCTGCTAGGACGACCGTGGATCCATGCCAACTGGATCGTTCCTCTACTCTGCACCAATGCTTCAAATATGTTGAAGATGACGCGACAGTACGAACTGTCTTTGCTGAAAAGCAACCATTCAAAGGGGTGGAAAATTACTTCACTGACGCTCTCCTGTATCAAGAGGCCGGTGGAACACCTAAAGAACCGTCGCCGGACGAAGATGAAAGTGGCAACGAGACGGATTCAGATCCGAAGCAGGCATGCCAGCCATTCTGATTGGTGAACCAATTATAGCATGTCTCAACAATCCCCTATGTAATACTCCTTCAGAGGATGAAGGTGAATGGGTAATTATGATAATATTTCTTTTGATTATCCTGCGAGTGTTGGGCTATTTGAATCTATTACGATAGCCCTCTGCACATGCCTTTACATAAGCCAAGTGACGTCCAGTACGCTCATGGAATCCGCAGAAGGAGCCGTTTTGGTGATCCCGCCATCCAAGAAAGTCAGTTACCGATAATCTTCGGTAGAACCCAACTACGGGGACCCCAGGCCGCAGATTCAAGTTCAGACTCAGACACTCCACAGTTCTTCCATTACGCCGGTCGTCGGCGCGCCATATTACGAAGAAAATGGGATACGACCTAAAGCGTGGAGGAGGCCTAAATTTTGGAAAAGAAGGCGCAATTTGATGCATAACTTTGTGCCTAAAGGAAAGCCTGCAATTACTATGATAGTACACGCAGGGGGTTGGGATACGTTACACTCACATCGTCAGCAACGGTTCAATTCATAGATGAACAATTCCATCACATTCAGCCTCATCCTCCGAGTGGGATTCAAATGTCAGTGTAGGAGGAATGTTCGAAAACCTCACTGTTAATATGACCTCAAGCAGTCAATTGGAGCCTACAGAAGCTACTGATGAGGATCCATGGGCCCAGCAATTAAACCTCCAGTGGGAAAACAATTCGAAATGCGCGAACCACCTACTGAAGACAAGGTGATGCAGGTCAACTTGGGTAGTCAAGATCATCCCAAGCCCATCTTCATAAGTGAAAGCTTATCACTTACAGAAAAGGAAGAATTGATAATACTCGTAAAGGAGTATATAGACGTCTTCGCATGGAGCTATGAAGACATGCCCGGACTTTCGCAAGTCGCCATGCATCGTCTAAATATTAAACCTGACATCAAGCCAGTCAAGCAGCAACAACGTCGGTTTCGCCCGAACATTATGGAAGCTATTGAAGCCGAAGTTCACAAGCTCATTACATGTGGCTTCATCCGGGAGGAACAACATCCAGATTGGGTAGCTAACATCGTCCCCGTTCCTCAAGAAGAACGGGAAAATACGATCTGCATCGACTACCGTGATCTCAATACGGCCTGTCCTAAAGACGAATTCTCGCTACCCATCACCGATGTCATGATCGACAATACATGTGGATTCGAAAGGATGTCTTTCATGGACGGCTTTTCAGGGTACAACCAGATTAAGATGTATCCCGACGACGAGAAGCATACTTCGTTCCGAACACCATTGGGGGTATACTGCTACACTGTAATGCCCTTCGGACTGAAGACGCCGAGCAACCTATCAGCGGGCAATGAGTACAATCTTCCGCGACCATCATCGGAAAAAGTAGAATGCTATGTCGACGACATTGCTGTCAAAAGCCGCAGTAAAGATGACCATCTTCGCGATCTGAGAACGAGTTCGACATAATGCGAGCTCATCAACTGAAATGAACCCGACAAATTCCTTCTTGGGAGTTTCGTGCGGCAAATTCCTTGGGTTTATTGTCACATCAAAAAGGGATTCATCTTGACCCAGACAAGGTCAAAGCCATTCAGAGCATGCATCCACCGAGGAATCTCAAAGAGCTTAGAGGCTTGCAAGACAGGCTGGCTTATATCAGAAGATTTATTGCAAATCTCTCGGGCCGCTGCCAACCGTTCACCCGACTCATGAAAAAGGGTGCTTCCTTTGTATGGGATCAAGCTTGCCAGGAAGCTTATGAAGACATCAAGAGGTATCTCACAAAATCTCTGGTCCTAGTGGCCCCCACATCAGGGAAACCATTCTTGCTTTATGTGAAAGCTATGGACCATTCTCTTGGTGCCCTCCTCGCGCAAAAAGACGACAATGGTCACGAGCAGGCCATATATTATCTAAGCAGAACTCTGATAGGGGCGGAATCTCGCTATAATCCTATCGAGAAAGAGTGTTAGCTCTCGCTTTGCTGTTCAGAAGCCGCGATATTATTTGGTCGGCCAAACCATACATGTCATCTCCAGAGTGAACCCATTGCGTCTTCTTATGACAAA